>JAUCBJ010001997.1:0-38696 GCA_032718475.1 Nemertoderma westbladi | reverse complement strand
GTGTTTAGTAAATAGTTTTGGTTAAAATAACGTGCCACTGTAACCTGCTCCTTTCCCTAAATTGAGAATTCAACATTGAGGCGTGATATTAATTCTCCAAGGCCGTTTTTTGCGTCCAGATTCCCCTCCTGTCTCTAATATACTGTGTATATCAAATTATGTAATATATTACTTACTGTAGGTCTAGTTATATTGTAGCACAAGTCATGCTTACTCTAATCCTAATTCAACTCAAAATCCTGTCTTTGGTTGTTAATAACAGATCTCAGAATCAAGATAGTGACCCCAAAAAAATATTTTTGACTGGACAAGTGTATGTAGTTTCCAAAATATCCAAGCTTGGCCCCTGTAGATGGATATTTTGAATAATATCATTGAAAAACCGCATGTTGCACCAGTGCAACACTGGGCAGTTACAGAAGATTCTCACTCAGGCCAAAGATAATGTTATATAGGTAAAGGAGCCAGCCATTGGATTACTTTCACCAGTTTATGACCAGTGATATTGTCCATGTATTGAGTACCCGGTTACTAATGTCAGTACCCAGTTACTAATAACCTCATAACCAACCCCCACCCCTTGTATTTCCATTAATATATTGTTACACGATATGGCACTACAAACACTTAGCCAGACCACTACGTCCTAATAGACATCCTTTATAACTCTGAACTATAGTATTATTAAACCATAGTTATTCAGACCCCCCCCCCCCTCTCTCTCTCTCCCCACCACCACCAAATTCCTTGCTCCCACTAATGCTATATTTAATTTTTTAACAGGAATCCAAGTAATGCAACAACTTATGAAAACATATGATATGATTTCTTTTGCAGCCATCCATTCTGGCCAATCATTTATTATTATCTTTATAACTTTCACAAACACAATGACAGGTCGACTGTGTGCAACCTTGTCGGATTCTGGAATGATTATTCTCCCCGATAAGATGATCTCTGGATCTCTAATTCCTACGAATTAGGGAACCGTTAATTATGAATGAAAATATGAAATGATACTAATTTCAGTACCCGGTAACTAATTTCAGTACGCGGTTACTAATTTAAGTACCCGGTTACTAATTTCAGTACCCAGTTACTAATTTCAGTACCCGGTAACTAATTTCAGTACCCGGTTACTAATTTCAGTGACCCGGTAACTAATTTCAGTACCTGGTTACTAATTTCAGTACCCGGTTACTAATATCAGTACACAGTTATTACTAATTTTACTTTTAGTACCCTGTTACTAATTTCAGTCGCCGGTTGCTAATTTAAGTACCCGGTTACTAATTTCAGTACCCAGTTACTAATTTCAGTACCCAGTTACTAATTTCAGTACCCGGTAACTAATTTCAGTACCCGGTTACTAATTTCAGTACCCGGTAACTAATTTCAGTACCCGGTTACTAATTGCAGTACCCAGTTACTAATTACAGCTAATATGTAATAATTTATCTAATAATTTATGGCTATTATCCAACGAAGTGCATCCTAACAGTAAAACCAGAGAAGCTAGCTGAAGCGCAACGAATCTTTGAAGGAGTGGAGATAACAATTGGTACTGCAGGAAGCAAACTGCTGGGGGGTGTCGTTGGTACGGATGAGTTCCAGGGCCAGTATATTGATGGAAAGGTGGACGAGTTTGTGGATTAGGTACATCGGCTAGCCGAAATCACAGCAATAGATCCCCACTGTGCGTATGCCGGCCTAGTATTTGGTCTAGCGTGTCGGTGGAGATTTCTTTCTCGGGTTGTCCAAGGGGCTATCACCCACTACGACAAGTTGGAGCACTCAATAGAGGAGTTCCTTAGGCGACTCGTGGACCACCCAGCGATGTCACCCACAGAACGCCTGTTACTGTCATTACCTGTACGTGCGGGTGGATTGGGTATACCAACACCGGATGATCTTGCTCCCCAGTACGCCAATTCTCGACGGGTGTGTCTGCCGTTTGCTGATCAGAACTTAGAAACAATGGCGGAGGTCCGGGCGGAGCAGCGTTCCATTGCCAGCAAAGTCAAGGTTGAGACCATGGTAGCCTCGAAGAGGAAAGTGGATATCGTGTCACTGGAGGTGTCGCCGAGCCAGGGGAAACTGCGTGAGTTAACGGCGGAGAAGGGGGCTTCAACATGGCTTAACAGTAAGCCACTAACTCTCCATGATACGCATTTAAATAAAGAAGAGTTTAGGGACGCGGTATGCCTTCGTTATGGGTGGACCCCGAAAAATCTCCCTTCTCGATGTGCTTGTGGTTCACGATTTTCAGTTACTCATGTTCTGTCGTGTCCCACAGGAGGATTTCCCTCTATTAGGCACAATGAGATTAGAGATTTCATTGCCTCCACTCTCTCAGAAGTCGCCCATAGTGTAACTGTTGAGCCAATGCTCCAGTCCCTCACTGGTGAGACCTTCGTTCATCGCTCAACATCAACTGACCAGCTGGCCCGTCTAGATGTATCTGCTTGTGGGTTTTGGGGAAACCGATTTCAAAGAACTTTCATTGATGTGTCGGTCTTCAACCCTCTCGCAGCTTCCTACGTCTCCATGGATTCGGACGCTGTCTACCGCCACAACGAGAACCGCAAGGTCCTCAAATATGAGGAACGTTTAAGGGAGGTTGAACATTCAACCTTTACTCCCTTCATCCTGTCGGCTTACGGTGGCATGGGCCCATCGGCGAGCCAGTTCGTGAAGAGGCTGTCGATGAAGTTGTGCGACAAACGAAGCGTCCCGTACTCAGAGTGCGTTGTCTGGGTGAGGCGCAACCTGAGCTTCGCTCTACTTCGGTCGGCGCTGCTCTGCTTACGTGGGTGCCGCTCTGCAGCCAGGCGGCCAGTCAAAGTGACTTGGGCTGAGGCAGCCATCGTGATGGCGAATGCGGAGGTGGAACCATAAAATATATATATTTAAACTATCTATTAGCAAGTCAGCTGGTGGTGGGTTTATTTTATCCGTGTGTATATCGATGTCATGTCCTATTGTTCGTTTGAAAGTTTTTTAACTACTGTAAATAAAATGAGGATTGGTTTCAAAAAAAAAAAAAATTACAGTACCCAGTTACTAATTTCAGTACCCAGTTACTAATTTCAGTACCCGGTAACTAATTTCAGTACACAGTTACTAATTTCAGTACACAGTTAATAATTTCAGTACCCAGTTACTAATTTCAGTACCCGGTAACTAATTTCAGTACCCAGTTACTAATTTCAGTACCCGGTAACTAATTTCAGTACTCAGGTGCTAATTTCAGTACACAGTTACTAAGTTCAGTTCCCAGTTACTAATTTCAGTACACAGTTACTAATTTCAGTGCACAGTTACTAATTTCAGTACCCGGTAACTAATTTCAGTACCTAGTTAATAATTTCAGTGAACAGTTATTAATTTCAGTGCACAGTTACTAATTTCAGTACCCGTAACTAATTTCAGTACCCAGTTACTAATTTCAGTACCCAGTTACTAATTTCAGTACCCAGTTACTAATTTCAGTACCCGTTAACTAATTTCAGTACACAGTTACTAATTTCAGTACCCGGTAACTAATTGCAGTACCCAGTTACTAATTACAGTAACCAGTTACTAATTTCAGTACCCAGTTACTAATTTCAGTACCCGGTAACTAATTTCAGTACTCAGTTACTAATTTCAGTACACAGTTACTAATTTCAGTACACAGTTACTAATTTCAGTACACCATTACTAATTTTAGTACCCAGTTACTAATTTCAGTTCCCAGTTACTGATTTCAGTCCCCGGTTACTATTTTCTGTCCCCGGTTACTAATTTCAGTATCCGGTTGCTATTTTCAGTTACCGGTTACTAATTTCAGTACCTGGTTACTAATTTCAGTCCCCGGTTACAATTTTCAGACCCCGGTTACTAATTTCAGTACACGGTTACTATTTTCAGTCCCCGGTTACTAATTTTAGTACCCAGTTACTAATTTCAGTACCCGTTACTAATTTTAGTACCCGGATACTAATTTCTGTGAAAAAAAAATGTGATGTCTATTTTTGCATTGAGTATTATGTAGGATCCTGGTCTGTTAATCGAATAAGTATGTTATTCGCACTACTACACTTAAATTAGGTATCAATGTATGCCAATAAAACAATCTTTAAATATTAATGGACTTACAGTAGGAAATGTGAAACCTTTTCTTGTAATGTTTATATTAGTCAGTATTATATATTTATAGATATGTACATTCTATATGTATATTTATATTCTATATTTATTATATTACAGGTAGTATAATATAAATTATTTGTTATAGAATATTAAATGGCATTAGAAAATATGTAAATATAATATCACTACGCGTTTCAAGTTTGTAAATTATTTTTTTAGGTGAACCTACAGTAAGACAAATAAGTATGCAATGCAGTATGTGGGGCGAGCCACGAAGTTAGCGAGCTTAGCATAAGGGTAAAATCTCAAATGTCAAATGTCACAAATTATCATGTTGTTTGTTGGTCGGTCTAATCTTTGGACGCTTATATCTCAGCAATGGTTTGGTAATTTTTTTTGAATTTTTGTATGTGTGTTTAGTAGACAAAATTTTTAGAACTTTAGATAATTTTGATGTAGCATAATAAAGAATCAGAGCTGAACAGTGACCATGCCAAAACACAAGTTACGTGACAACAGTAATCGTATGATAAAACTTTGATAATGTTTTTAATATTGTACGTTTCAGAGAATGGCTGCTCATAGGCAGATCGTCGATCTCCGCACTCTAACCCAGCGGAGGACATTGATGGAGGGAAGGTTCCTCGAGGCAAGAATCCTGCATATTGTAACTCCGGCGAAGAGGTTTACCCCGAAAACAACCAAGGAGGGAGGATATTCGAAAAAGGCAAAGTTGGGATACAACACGATGATATATTTAATGTAAGTATTTCATTCCATATAATAATTGTTATTGATTCAAATGTATGTAAACTAACAGGACGTCCAACAGACAGGTTTAGGAAATTATGCTTGAGTCGGATTTCAAAATGCTTTTATCGGTAAATTTTTTTAATTAAAAGTAGGCCTATGCTTTTTTTTCCATTTGTTTGAGTTCAGTATGTTTTGGTGACAAAATATTTTATATGTTTTCGTTTATGAACAAAATTGTATTTTATATTATATAGCGCATTGAGTGATTTCCGTTATTATGTCTTTAATGTTGAACTTTCACTTCAATTAATTTATATGATTTTAGGGATTTGTCGACAGCGCAAACATTCGCTGTCATTAATCATGGGAATGCGGAGAGTAACCGTTTTTTCACCCGCGATGTGGGCATCGGGAAGATAGTTGAGATCTTGGAGCCAGCCTACCGCGGAAACAAATCTCAGGGGGTCATCCCCTTGGTGGAAGCTAATTTCCCTAGTACCATTTTGTTAGAACCAACGGCGGTATGTCCGCCAAAGGTGATAGATCTTCATTCTGAAGAAGTGTCAGGATTTAACTTAAATATCGCGGAGTTACAACTACAAGGGGTAAGTTTAACAACGAAGTAGTTTAGTTAATTATAGTATTACATTCGGTATATAATCGTTATTTTACCATATGTATTAAGATAAAGGAGGGAAAACTGGACGCAATAAAAATTCATCCCTCTCCGCGGGAAATTGGACGCAAATAATAGCTGATTACTCTCAAAAATAAAACTGTTACCTGTTCTATTGTGTTTAGTTTATTGTTTTGGTTAAAATAATGTGCCACAGTAACCTGCCCCTTTCCCTACATTAAGAAGTTAACATTGATGCGGGATATTAATCCAGTTAGTCGGTCGGTCATGCCCTATCAAAATTATTTTGTAAAACATGACATGTATAATTTTAATAAATAATGATCCTTCAATCCTTCCCTTTCCAGAATCCAATAGTCCCCGTGCGTTCAAGAAAAGCTTTTGGAAAATTAAATGATTGTCTTCAATTTCCTATTATTAAAACTACATTATATATATTCGGGAGTAATAATATAGGACTAAAATAAATACTTATTTCTTCAATTAAAATATCGAGAATTGAATGATATTTTTTGTAATTAACTTATTATTTATCTACAGTACATTATCATAATATTGCATTATGAGTCACTATACTATATTACTAGTAGGCATATTACCATATTACGATTTTTTACATGCAGAACCAGTTTCTCATTGTTATTTAATACAGAATAACATTTTTAATGTGAATTTGAATTTCCCGCTGTCCCTCTGCAGTGATTTTATTATTATCAATACCATTGTATGATGTATTTGTTCTTATTATTGATATTGAATATATTTAATGGGAGAATCTTTTAGGCTCATTAAGCCAAGGAATGCCTGTTCACCACCATGGGTGATCTTACATAGTAAATTATTCTTCTCTGTTTCCAAAGTTGCCTTGGTTCCCATTTATCGACCACTGAAGGATGAAAGCCGGGGTTGGGCTAGGCTGCAGCACTTAAAGCACTGTTCCCAAACAGTGCTGCCCCATCTAGGGATCGAACCAGGGCTCCGTAATTGGAAGCCTAGGAATGTCACCACTAGACCAAACCGCATTATTATATATATTACATTGTTTATATTGACATTTATATATTACAGTGTGTATTATATGATGGCCTCATGAGGGACCTACACTTAGTCTAGTATTATCTGTATTGTTACTAATTTTAATTGTAGATTCGCCTAACCTCAGTTTGCAGTGGGGTGATGTGCCAGGGCACGTATGGTTTGTTCCATACGTGTCCCTGTTATTCCGCAACCTACTCCAAGGAAAGGAGGTGGGTACTATCGACAGACATTGACATCCCAGAGGCTGTCAATGAGAAGGGAGTACCTCTGCGACAGGAGCCCTTCATGTCGAACGCATTTACAATGTTGTTCGTGGAAGGAGAGTACTTGAACGTTAGTAATTAGTTTATGAATATTATTTAAACAGCATTGCTATTTTAGCATTGATATGTAATGTTTCCTAAATCAACTGTATGTATAGACAAATGGAATAAAGGTTCAGTAATACTTTGTGAGTTGAGTTGAGTACCACATAATTTTTCGTATTTGTAAAAAGTAGGCCTACTTCATGATAATTCACTTATGATAAAATTTTTTTAAGAATGTCCAATTAATGTTTTTATATTAGATGAGGCTGTTAGTAGGACGCCCAATGCTGAAAACTTTAATAACCAATAGAACTTTAGAAATCGTACATTTATCGTAATTAAATAAGAATATCCGACATAAGATTTCACACCTACGCCTGCACCAACAACTACGCCCACACGCTACTGCATACATGTAAGCGTAAGGTCCCCCTTACATGATATGCAAATTCTAAGCCAAACTATTTACAGTTATATTAGTCGTCTGATAATTTCTTTAAGGGTATGCTTGAGCATGTGGACGACTTCTGTTACCTGGGATCATGGATCCGGAAGTCAGGAAAAGACCTTCGTATACGTAAGGGAAAGGCATGGGCAGCCTTGAATAGGCTTTCCAGGATTTGGAAGTCACCGAGAATTAATCGGAAACTTAAGGTCCGATTATTTAGAGCAGCAGTAGTTCCAGTACTCCTCTACGGGAGTCCATGCTGGGCTCCAACTGCTGAGGACACCAAATCTCTGGATGGCACATTCACAAGAATGCTACGCCGGGTTCATTGTGTCAAGTACAATGCACACATCTCCAACCAGACACTATATAACATTGGAGGTGTCTCATTGGTTCCCCCAAGCTTGACACTAGAACAAAATCGCCTCCGCTTTGCAGGACATTGCTTTCGCCGTGAGGACCAGCCAGTGCATAATCTTGTACTTTGGCAGCCTCATGGAGTGAATAAGCATGGTGGACAGCCCATGACTTTCTTGAGACGCATCTTAAAGGACACTGGCCTTAAAGATGCGGATGATCTAGCAAATGTCATGGGTGATAGGGAGTTGTGGCGGTGCAATTTTGTTGACAAGCCGGCACAGCATTCTTAAAAATGCAGCTGCAATGCAGCATGCCGATCCTAGTAGAGATGAAAACAAAGTTCAGGAGGACCATGGATTAGACAGTCAGAATCAAAGCCAAAAGTCACATCTGTTTTGGAACTTTTTAGTCTGTGGAGACCCTCAGGAACTAAATCCAGAGAAACCCGAGGAACATCGTCCAGAGTACAATTTCAACTTGGCATCAATTAGTGCCTTCAATGCTTCTAAATCTGAATTGTATGGCTGATTATACAAAGATGAATAGATTCCCGCAAATCGATCGGCGATAGACTGAGGGTCTGTACAACCATCGATCGATGAACTAACATTATTCGATGAGAAGCGGAGATTCCTTATTTCCTTAAAGATGTCAGTATTATTCAACAAGCAGCAGGCCTCAATTAATTTATCCCTTCGCACATTATCAGCTGAACGTTTCACCCGGCGAACAGCATATTTATACTGAGCGCAAGAGACCCTTCGCATATGATATAAGTGGCTATTTTGTGATACATTAGGGCAACCCGCCGAGACCCACAAGGAATGCCAAAACATAGCATCATCTCTGAACGGTTTCACCCGTTCAGACCACCCGGGGATAATAGGATGATTAAAGGGGGATCCCCTACTTCCATTACTACGATGTAAAATATTATTCTCTCTAAAACATGTATATGTATAATCAACTGGGTAAGAATCCCAAAGGCGATCGAATTGAAATTCTTGTAGCATTTGATTATTTAAACTACGGTGCATCGTAGTGCAGCAGAAGTCAGCATTAAAATCCCCTGTGAGCAGAATATTACACTGATTAACGGATAAAATAATATCTTTAATATCGTTTATTGTCGTAAGTAAATCGTCGCTGATATTATTATCACGCGAGTCAACCGGAAAATGAGAATTGATATTAACCAATGGTTTATCATTTGGTAAATGTAAACGTATTGCTTGTAAACGCGTATTCTTCACATTTATTCTAGATATGTATTTAGATAATTTATTTCGAAAAAATATAACATAATCCACCTGATGGCCTGCCTGCACGGATTTCATTCACGTGATAAGTTGCAGGCTGTATTATGCACTGATAGTCGCTAAAAGCTGATTTTATTATATAACACTTCTTAGCACAAAGTTCTCTTAGCACAAAGTGTTCTTGCAAACAGACTATGTCACTCCCTAATAATAACATATTTATAAATTCCCGTTTATCCGGCGACAAACCAGTGCTATTGTAAGATGAAATACAAAAACTATTGTTAACAACAGTAGGATTTGAGGTAGCCATTTTAGTATAATATTGAGTTTAGAATATATACACGCTAATGCTAAAATTAAAATAACAAAAAGATTATTAAATGACATCACGACCCCTGATCATGTATTATTATCAATGCGCCCCTGCGAGTTATTACTATAATAACGCCAAGGTCGAACACAAATCCCCGCTCCCCACGTTTCAGGGGAGAGTGCCTTCTGATAAGCAGACTGCGGAACTGATATCTTATAACTATTCGATCTGGTATCGCTATGGGACTTTATTTCAATGTCTGAGACCTGGATTGTGATACCTGATTCAGCGAGATCGGAAACTAGATCAGCGGTAGTTACCGACTTGTGAACTCGGAAGACGAAGATGTTAGCCAGAGCAGCTTTTGTTTTACGAGCAGAAACCCCAGACGCCCCGGTTCCTGCACTGCCACTGGTACCGACGATATGTCATCGCCGTTGTTTACGCTGGAACTGGAATGGCCCCCCCTCATCCACCGGAATCTCCAGCACATCAGGATGGCTGGCAGGCGGACCACCGCCCCGTCTTCGCCGGAGGTGGATGCCGGTCTCGGTTGCTTAGCACTGCCTGCCTGTGACGTGACAGATAACGCGTGATACGGATTGGAACGCAAGGTTGCTGATGGTGTAGCTGGCCTTCGAAGTTCTGGTGCAGGTGAATACGACCGATGAGCTACCGTCTTTGGTCGAACACTCTGAGCGCCTGGCGATTCATGATAAACAGGACTCCTGGAGCGAGTATGTACTCCCTTTGCAGATAGCGCCTCTCGATACGAGAGACCTGGTCGTGATAGATGTGTTCCACCTTCTGTAGCTTTACCGTTACCGGAACCCAGGGAGCACAGACTGTGCACCATCGATTCGAGGGAACTAAATCTCTTACCAAATCTTCTCCCAATGTTCGCAAACCCTTGTCGAACTTGTCCTCCATTAAACCTAACTTAACACAGGCTTCTGTGTCTCTCAGAGAACTACCGGTAGGAGATTCCGATAAATTGGGAAGTGAAAGCGCCTCCAAAGCCCCGACCGCTATAATTGGTAAACTTCCGCTAGAATCCATAAAAAGCATCTTCTCGTGGATGTCTATAATGTTCGCCTTCACTGCAGTACGTGTAGCTGAGTCACGTCTTTCAATTGGATCGAACCCACATAATTTAAACAGTTTATCCTTAGCGCAAACAACTTCGCCTGGAGTAAATCGCATGAGGCAAGATTCTTGCACGGTTCCTGACAGATTCGACGACAAACCCTGCATCAGTAAGGACAAACAGCAGTCTACAATGGTAACATTGCTTCTATCAATCATTGTAGTTGTGCCCGTTGGACCTTCATCCATTGACGTTGGCTGCGGAAGCTGTAAATCCGCCGCCGCCATAATACTGTAATACAGTAATAAATACTCCGTAATAGTATTACTACGGGACTGTTTAGATCCTGCAGGGCCTAACATGTCCAATTAACCTGTCTCTAGAAGTTATAGTACCACCACCACTCACTTGTAATATTACTCTATATAATTAAGTCAGTTAAATAAAGTTAGTAGAGCCCAGCACCAAAAAAAAATATATTTATATATATAATTGTACATGGACTGGACATGTTTACGATATTGACATGTATGATAAGAAGAACGCTTATAAGAACACACCCATTGACCCATTAGTATACAAAATGTAAATATATAAATAGTGCAATTAAATAAATGACTTGTTATTTATCATACATAGTTGATACTTGATGTTATTTATCATACATAGTTGATACTTGATGGAGATATACTTCTTATTAGAAACAAACTACACTGTGATGGAAATACGACTGATATTAATTAATTATGATAAATAAATTTTAGTGTTTATTGGAAACACACTGCACAAATGGAATTTCGACTGAAATTATTATTATAATCTTGCAATTTCATTCAAAAATATATCGTTCCTGCTATTATATGGAATTTAATTATGATTCATCAAATATAATTGGATGTAAGAAGTATTCTTAATTAAATGATATTGAAAATAAGAACATTGATAATATTTGCAATTTCATTATAGGGACAGTTGAAGTCGTTGTCAGAAGGAAGGATAAAATAGCCTTTGTATGTGGAGACAAAACAGGCAATATTATCATTGTGGACAGCGGAGATTCTATGGAACCCATAGGACGAATACACATATAAGAAAGTAGGTCACGACCCCACTTCGAAATTTCGAGGGGAAGTAAATAAGATGATGAAAGAGTTAGCCCTTGATGACCCTGATCTCGAACGCTACCTAGTTCTGAAACACCTGTCAATGGGTTACCCATTCCCTCTATTGAAGGACCAATGGATAGAATGAGGCAACGGTTTGTTCCTTCCGAAAGCAAGATAAGTCATTTCCACCATAGGCACTTTCTCTGAAAGACCAGTCAAGCTATTGAACTCGATCATACAAGCACCACTGGAAATAATGCCATATTTTGTGAAAGATTCTAATACCCAAACTACTTCCACCTCCTTAACCTTTGTGACATTAGATGTCATTGACATCTACCGGTCGATTGGCCACGATGTCACCATGCAAGCCATAGTAGCGCTGGTTATGGAGAATGAGGACATTCTGGTTCAAACTGGTTATACTGTAGACAGATTATTATTATACTCAAATATGTATTGTCTCCCATACCTATTTTGGTTCAGGGACTGGCATCGAATCGAATCGAAAGGAATTTTTCGTCTTCGATTTCCCATATATTTTTCGATTCGATTTCGATTTGATTCTGCACATTTTCGATTCGATTTCGATTCGACTCAGGTAAAAAATTTCGATTCCGATTCGATTATTCGACCTTTGAATATTCTTAATTATTTGTCATTAAATTTAAATATATATATATAAATTTATTGACAAATATTTCACAAATAGCACAGGAACAATAACAGTCAACTAATAAGTGCAATCAGCTATGGTGATAATGTGACACATATAACCTGGGGACTATTGAGTGAAAAATAATAAAGTAGCATGGAATTTAGTAATGTCCAAATGGGCAGTGCTGACCCCAATATTTTAAATCACACTATTTATATTAAAGCACATAATTTATTCAATCAAAATCAAACTAGGCTGTGATTATGTTTAATTTAAAAAGTCGAATCGAATAGGTATTTTCTTTCGATTCGATTTCGTTATTTTTCGATTCGATTCGATTTCTGGAAAAAAACTTTTGATTCGATTTCGAACCAGTGAAATTCGTTCGATTCGATCCCAGTCCCTGTTTTGGTTTTCAGGTTATATTGTACATGTAAATTAAGGGTATTATGGGCATAGGAGGGCCAGCTCGTAAGGCTGTAGCTGTGGCAAAAAGGGTGTGAGGGGTTATGTGATATGTCTAGCATTAGTTGGGAAACATGATAGAATAGTGACTCCAAAGGTAGTATATTCATTGTTTTATATAGGGGATAAGCTGTTTGGCGGAAATGGCTAAAAGTGATAGCACGGATTATTTTATTATTTTTGCTTTTAATTTTCATTAAATCGCTCTTACATGCCGAACCCCAAGCCAAAATACCATATGTTAAGTATGGATGGATCAGTGTGAAGTTAAAACGCTCTTACATGCCGAACCCCAAGCCAAAATACCATATGTTAAGTATGGATGGATCAGTGTGAAGTAAAGTGTACGAAGTATGTCTGTTGGAAAAATATGTAGTAATTTATAAAAGATCCCAGTGCTTTTACTAATTTTCTTTAAAATATGCCCAATGTGTATTTTCCAGTTAAGCTTATCATCTATCCAGACACCTAAAAACTTTGTACACTCAACTTTGTTTATAATATTGTCTTTAATTTTAACTTTGGGTAGGCCATCTAGGAAATAATTTTTGTTTGTAAAAATTGAGTACTTGGTTTTTTTTAAGTTTTTTGGTTTTTTTTTTAAAATTGAGTACTGTCAGGCCAGCTTGTCGGCCAGCCATTCAGATATTTTTTTGAGTTCATCCTTAGTTAAAGTTATAAATTCATATTTAATAATATCTTCTGCTTGTGATCTTTCTAAAGTTGCCTTAGGTTATTTTTCAAATCTTTGTAAGGTGCTGGCATTTGCTTTAGTTCATGGTAAACAGTTAGTTGGGGTAATTCATCTGATAATTGAAAGATACATTGCATTTGATACCAAAGTGCTGATATGGACTCGCAACAGAGATTTGCTTATATTTATTTGAAATCTTTACATATTATTGGCGAATAAAAGTGCTATTGATTCTCTCCAAACAGCTTTTAATGGTAGCACTAAATGCAGAAATTTACCCCAACATATCATATTCAAGTTCCTCTGTAATAAAACTGAAATAAAACTGGAATAAGATCTGGGACACTGCTTTGTTTCAGAATCGCCCCGATATAGGCAGTAATGGCTATGAACGTCAAGATGACGTTATATTTTGGATGGGCAATATTTTGGAGGAAATAAACAGTGGGTCTATTAAAGAACACAGAAATTACAAGAAAATCCTCAGCTAGTACTGTGGTTATTTGGTTCGGAAAGGCCTGCTATTGATCCAAATATATCAGTCATTTTCAAGGAATGCCCTCCTCTTGTAGTTAGTAAGTGTCATCTTACTTACTCTACAGGTGCCTTCCAACTCATTCCTGTTCATGTATTGTAACCTCAGAATAAGAATTAAATCTGATTAATACTTACTACGAATCAGCTCTCTATGGCGTACCATTGATACCAATACCCCTATCTCGTAGTGATGTGTAATTTTGTCAATATCAGGGCACACCCACCCCTAGGAGCTGGGGGTGGGTGCAGTAATTATTAGGAGGATTTACTGCCCACCCCTATGAGCTGTGTGTTAAGTTGAACAGAAAACACTTCCACACACTTTTACAACATAGAGATGGGTGGAAGTGTTCAGAATATTATGGGGCTCATCTGATGGATAAACATGCCTGAAAATTTACAGTTGCAGTTGATACCAATAAATTGAGATGGAAATTGTCTTGCCAACCATGCCCAAACTATACCACTGACAGTGCCAATGTAGATTTTTAATATTCGAGAGATTCCCGGCCGAATATTAGAGACAATATAATATAAAGTTCAATGCCCATCCCTACGAGCTCGAGGTGGGCGGCATTAACATTAAAAATTGTATCTATTTACCAACCCCTATGAGCTGGAGGTGGGCTGCATTCATTTTGTTTTGCTAATGATGTCAAAACTATTGGTGGGAAATTTGGTTACAAATGGAGTGTATGCCTGCCTATACTAGTTCAAAGAATGTACTGGTACTACTGTACTGTATTGGTATATTATTTATAGTTTTATACTTCTGTAACTATGGGCCATCCAAGGAAAGATGTAAGTAAGTGGATGTCAACTATCTTCACTGAAGCATTAGGAATTTTCAAATGCGAAAGTCTTTTCTATTCTAGGAGTCAGTAAGCTAACAGTATGTCCTCTTGTAAATTAGTACCTCAGATCTTAATCTTCAAACCAGTGTTATTATCATTATTATGATAAATATCCATTTCTTGGTGATTAGTATTATTATTCATTGGCTTATAACATAATGGCGTATTGCGTAGTAGTATTCCCTCCTGACGACAAATGCGACACAGACTACTTCAACGTTAGTTTTGCAGTGGGTGGTCAACGATGACAAAGTTTACTTCCCTTCTTCATTGAAAGACGTTGGTTATGTTATACGCCGACAACTGCAGGCTGGATCTCCCGTTTGCCAGTGGCAATTGTACTGGTGCCATATTATTTTGAATAGCCATATAGTAATAACAAGTCAACCAGAAAACCCTGCTGGGCATTTTATCATATTTTTGTTTTAAATTCAATTTTCCTAGTTAAACTCTATATTATTTAGGCGGGATAATTTTGTCAATATAGAACGTACAGAGACATATGCATTTTCAACCCTGTTCGATCCATGTTTCAAATCTTGTGTAAGTATGTGGCAGTACTTACTCAAAATATATTTTCATGTCAGTTTACATCCCACAATGTGTTTCCGTTTTTTTTTTACTTTTAAATACCAGTTGTTATTTAAATCCATATTTATATAAATATTCAAAAATATTCATTAATATATGTTCGCGGCGAACTACTGAACTGAGTAATCTGATGATAAACTGAAATATGTGAAATACTGTATCTGTATTCTAATTCTATTGAGAACAATAGTCTACACCGCTAAACTATGTTCTATTTGGTTGATCGCTAATTCTGTCTGCATGGACTGATGGAAAAGGTTAAAGACAGTGGTGGTGTCATCTTGCATTTTATTGGAAATGTACTAATTAATTACCGGTATCTAAAGTAAAGATCTATTAAGGCTGCAATGTCTGAATGTAAAAGAAAGGGCTAAATTCTGAATGAAGGAGTACTGAAGTAGGAAAGCGGAAAAGGCAGAAAAAGTAATAACCAAATTTGTGGGAAAAATGTTATGATTGAAATAGAATACAGAATGAATCGGAAAGTCTGATGGTTGAGCTTTATATATACGGTCTGAATCTGAATGCTGATTGGTTACTCTATTCTGAGACATACTGTACAGTATGTCGAGTAAATATATTTATTGAAAATGGCATTTCGCCGATGACAGTCCCCCCTACATGGCGAACATTTTCGCAATAAATTGGATTGAACTACGTGGCGAAATGTTACGACATGTTTAATTTAATTCTGTAGAGATTTATTATAATTTTTATTTAATTAGGGTGTGTATTATTACAAATTGAATCATATTTAATTGACTGGACGTACAAAGGGCACATATAGGACGTACAAAGGGCACATATAGGACGTACAATTAAAAGTATGGATTAAAACCATACAAAAGGGCACATATAGGACGTACAAAGGGCACATATAAGACGTACAATTAAAAGTATGGATTAAAACCATACGAAAGGAGAAAGGGGAGAACCATTACTTTTATATTATTTTTAATTTATTTTATTAGTGTGAATTTACTCACACATACATATAGTTATATATAGTATATAATTTGAATTTTATATTTTAGATATTTTAGAGGTACCAATCAGTACTAAAATAAGACCAATATGATTTTTTTTTTTTTTTGAAAGGGCAGAAATCAAACCAAATCAAAAAGAAAAATATTGAAAAAGGAAAAATAATGTTGAAAAAGAAATTTTGAGTTGCAGCCTAAGTAGATCGATAGACTCGCGCAGGTATTATATACCGTCACCAAAATTGCACCGCATCTATATATAAATGAGTTAAATGATATTACGGACGGTCAGGCACAGAGTTTTAAAGAATAAGCTTAACATAGGACTGCGGAATGGCTGATAGAGTCTGATGGCGTTGCTATTCTTGGTCATATCGTAGTAGGTTGTGACGGTTGAATGGTTGTTCTTGAACATATTGTGATAGATCTAGCAGCTTAATTTACTCTGAAAGCAAAAAATACATAGATATATGTATATGTAAATGGTAGTTTTCTGAAGGTAAAAGGTTCTGAATCTAAAAATAGTTCTGAGTTGGTGAAAGGTTCGTAATCTGATACATCTAAGGGTTCTGAATCTGAAAGGTCTAGGGGTTCTGAATCTGAAAGAGGTTCCGAGTTAGTTAAAGGTTCTGAATCTGAAAGAGGTTCCGAGTTAGTTAAAGGTTCTGAATCTGAAAGAGGTTCCGAGATAGTTAAAGGTTCTGAATCTGAAAGAGGTTCCGAGATAGTTAAAGGTTCTGAATCTGAAAGATGTTCCGAGTTAGTTAAAGGTTCTGAATCTGAAAGAGGTTCCGAGATAGTTAAAGGTTCTGAATCTGAAAGAGGTTCCGAGATAGTTAAAGGTTCTGAATCTGAAAGATGTTCTGAATCTGAAAGAGGTCCTGAATCTGATGCATCTAAAGGTTCTGAATCTGAAAGGAGTTCTGAATCTGAAAGAGGTTCTGAATTTGATGCAAAAGGTTCTGAATCTGAAAAAGGTTCTGAAACTGAAAGTGGTTCTGAATCAGATACATCTAAAGGTTCTGAATGTGAAAGGGCTAGGGGTTCTGAATCTGAAAGAGGTTCCGAATTGGTTAAAGGTTCTGAATCTGAAAAATAATCTGAGGAAGGAAATGGTTCTGAATCTGAAAGGTTAATGTGTTCTGAATCTGAAAAATAATCTGAGGAAGGAAATGGTTCTGAATCTGAAAGGTTAATGGGTTCTGAATCTGAAAAAGGATCTGAGTTAGGGAAAGGTTCAGAATTAGTAAAAGGTTCTGAGATAGGGTAAAATTCTGAATCTGATGTATCTAAAGGTTCTGAATCTGAAAGGAGTTCTGAATCTGAAAGAGGTTCTGAATTTGATGCAAAAGGTTCTGAATCTGAAAAAGGTTCTGAAACTGAAAGTGGTTCTGAATCTGATACATCTAAAGGTTCTGAATTTGAAAAGGGCTAGGGGTTCTGAATCTGAAAGAGGTTCCGAATTGGTTAAAGGTTCTGAATCTGAAAAATAATCTGAGGAAGGAAATGGTTCTGAATCTGAAAGGTTAATGTGTTCTGAATCTGAAAAAGGATCTGAGTTAGGGAAAGGTTCAGAATTAGTGAAAGGTTCTGAGATAGGGTAAAATTCTGAATCTGATGTATCTAAAGGTTCTGAATCTGAAAAAGGTTCTGAATCTGAAAGAGGTCCTGAATCTGATGCATCTAAAGGTTCTGAATCTGAAAGGAGTTCTGAATCTGAAAGAGGTTCTGAATTTGATGCAAAAGGTTCTGAATCTGAAAAAGGTTCTGAAACTGAAAGTGGTTCTGAATCAGATACATCTAAAGGTTCTGAATGTGAAAGGGCTAGGGGTTCTGAATCTGAAAGAGGTTCCGAATTGGTTAAAGGTTCTGAATCTGAAAAATAATCTGAGGAAGGAAATGGTTCTGAATCTGAAAGGTTAATGTGTTCTGAATCTGAAAAATAATCTGAGGAAGGAAATGGTTCTGAATCTGAAAGGTTAATGGGTTCTGAATCTGAAAAAGGATCTGAGTTAGGGAAAGGTTCAGAATCTGTAAAAGGTTCTGAGATAGGGAAAAATTCTGAATCTGATGTATCTAAAGGTTCTGAATCTGAAAAAGGTTCTGAATCTGAAAGAGGTCCTGAATCTGATGCATCTAAAGGTTCTGAATCTGAAAGGAGTTCTGAATCTGAAAGAGGTTCTGAATTTGATGCAAAAGGTTCTGAATCTGAAAAAGGTTCTGAAACTGAAAGTGGTTCTGAATCTGATACATCTAAAGGTTCTGAATTTGAAAAAGGTTTTGAATATGGAACAGGTTCTGAATCTGAAAAAGGTTCTGAATCTGAAAGAGGTTCCGAGTTAGTTAAAGGTTCTGAATCTAAAAGAGGTTCCGAGATAGTTAAAGGTTCTGAATCTGAAAGAGGTTCCGAGATAGTTAAAGGTTCTGAATCTGAAAGATGTTCTGAATCTGAAAGAGGTCCTGAATCTGATGCATCTAAAGGTTCTGAATCTGAAAGGAGTTCTGAATCTGAAAGAGGTTCTGAATTTGATGCAAAAGGTTCTGAATCTGAAAAAGGTTCTGAATATGGAACAGGTTCTGAATCTGAAAAAGGTTCTGAGTTTGAGAAAGGATCTAAATCTGAGAGGTCTAAGGGTACTGGTACTGGTACTGAATCTGATAGGCATAAAGGTTCTGAATAGGGAAATGGTTCTGGAAAAATATTATCGACCTGAGCGGCCATCTCAGGATTCAAAAGTTTTAATTCCTGAGCAGCAAGACTTTCATTTAGCTCAGCAATTTGTATTAGGCCTCTACGATGTTCATCATGTAATTGTCTGGTTATTTTAGATTGTTCAGCATCCAAATCGCACCGTAATTTTGTTAATTTGCGTTCACTACTAGCCTTAAGAAACTTTAGAGTAGCATTTGCTGAAACTGAGCTGGCAGAATGGCTTGCTGAGGATTTGTGGCTAGATTTACTAGAATTCTTGCTGATAATGGAATTCGTTTTTTTGATCTACGTATAGAAGACTGGTATAAAGACTCTTTACAGAAGGGCAACTTAGGTGATAAAAAGCCATTATTAATATTGTGATCTAAAAAAGTTGATGAACTTTGAGGAGTCTTCAAGTCTTTCACACTAACCGTACTGGAACCATGTCACCTGAACTTTTTGGTGCCAATACAGATGAACATTTCGAAAAATGAGATTTTATACCAGATACTGACTTCTTTACAGAATTTATGAGATCGACTTCCGATGACGAGGGCTTATATCTAGGCCTACATACAGGGCCATCATTCCTACCTTTGTTACCAACATCCTGTTCCTGATTTGTTTGGATCCCACCTGAATCAGATAATCCATGTCCGCTGGGATTGTTTGGCAATCCCAGGGTATCACTATTGGTGACAGTTGCATCAAGATCCATTCGTGGATCTTCTTAACCTGTCTTCCTCGACATGCTGCTGTCAGTTTATACCTGATTGCTGGATGCGAACCCGGTCAGCTGCAGCTCGTAGAACGGAATTGACCTCTGAACGTAGGTATTCGCGGTACCGGTATTAGCGACGGTATCGCGGTCTGAATTAAAGGCCTAAGTCTGAATTTCTGAATTTATGAATAGCTGTTTGGCCTACAGGCCTACCAGCAAAAAATCTTAAGTCTGATATTGGACTATACAGATACAGAGATACATTTACAGGAACATAGGCCTATGCAATCTCGATTACAGTACAGCAGTACACAATAGGATGATAGGGCAGTCAGGCAGTAGGACCATATGGGGCCTAGGCTGCTAGGTACCATAAGGCTTATATTGTAATAAGCCTATCTGCAGATCTGCCTATACCGGTATATCTGATATATCCCTGATGTACCGGTACTACTGCTACTGTACTAGGCAGGGTGAAGGAATGCCGGAATATTTCAAATGTCTAACTGTCTGAATATGTGTAGAGTACCGGTAAGGTAGCTTAAAAATTAAATTTGGTTATAATGTTCGCGGCGGAACTACTGAACTGAGTAAACTGATGATAAACTGAAATATGTGAAATACTGTATCTGTATTCTAATTCTATTGAGAACAATAGTCTACGCCGCTAAACTATGTTCTATTTGGTTGATCGCTAATTCTGTCTGCATGGACTGATGGAAAAGGTTAAAGACAGTGGTGGTGTCATCTTGCATTTTATTGGAAATGTACTAATTAATTACCGGTATCTAAAGTAAAGATCTATTAAGGCTGCAATGTCTGAATGTAAAAGAAAGTGCTGAATTCTGAATGATGGAGTACTGAAGTAGGAAAGCGGAAAAGGCAGAAAAAGTAATAACCAAATTTGTGGGAAAAGTGTTATGATTGAAATAGAATACAGAATGAATCGGAAAGTCTGATAGTTGAACTTTATATACGGTCTGAATCTGAATGCTGATTGGTTACTCTATTCTGAGACATACTGTACAGTATGTCGAATAAGTGTATTTATTTGAAATGGCATTTCACCGATGACAATATATGAAATTATATATGAAATTATGTATGTAAATTTTTGTCATCCTTTAACTTATTCTGAATATTCGCAACTTTTTACTTTCTATATCATAGGACCAATAGTTCCATAGATTTATAAGTCAGCATTGTGCTTTAACATGAAATATATCTATTTATTTGATGATGATGAAGTAGACACCGGCCAATACAATACTGTAATGTCATCTATAGTTGTAAAGTGCTAAATAACAACTCGCTGTTAGCACTAATGGCGTTGAGTAATGTTACAATTTTGGAATAAAAAAATTATATTTTTTATATACAATATAAAATTGCACAAATTGCACAAATACCCAAGTAGACGCCATTTCCATTGTCAGCCACCCCAATGGATTGTATGGTTTACTTCGATGCGATAACACAGAACCCGGGGGCCCCTGGGTAGGAATACAGAGGCGGGTAGATGGGTCGGATAATTTCCGTTTAAGATGGTCGAAATACATCCATGGTTTCGGCGATGTAGAAAATAACTTCTGGTTGGGACTCGACAACATCTACGAACTTACCAAAGCCAATGTTGCACTGAGAAACGATCCGTGGTACCAAGGTGAACGAACACAAGTACGCCGAGTATAATTACTTCAGTATTGGAGACTCTACTGCTAACTACATGCTACATATATCGCATTACAGCGGTACAGCTGGTGATTCGATACTCTATCGGAGTTCCGGTGGGATTTACTACCTCGATGGAGTCGCTTTCTCAACTTATGATAAAGATAATAGTGATCATTAACGGTTACGGTTATGAAAACTGCCCCCTCAACTCAAACAGAGAGGCTTGGTGGTATCGGCTCTACGCCTACGGTAGCTACTCCAATCTAAACGGCGTCTCTGGGACTTATTGGTACACATTCACTGACCCTAAGAGCTATGTACCGATGGATAAAATAGAAATGAAGATCAGAGTTTAGCTAATTTATTGTTATTAACTACTATTAACTTTATAATTTGGTTTGGGTTTGTTTACATTTGTATTGTAACTTATATTATTTGTTTTCATTATGACTTAGTTCTTATTTCATTTCTATTACACTGAAACAAAATAAAGTGATGGAATAGCCACGAGTGTGGTTAATAGCACGCAGTTCTCGTAGTTAGATGAGTCTTGGGTAATTAGAAAGTCAATTGATGTTAATTAAACAATTGAAGTAAACGGATTTCACAACTATGGTCACACATCGTACAATGTGCTTTTTTTGTATAATTTATGTAGTAATAACTATTTACATACTTGTGTGTAAAGTAGCACTTTACAGTGTGATGATTCGAGTGGCTTTGTTACATGAACGAACTTTAGTGAGTGAGTGAGTGAAAATAAAGCCACGAGATCAGACTAGTGTCTTCTACTTAGTGTCTTCTACTTAGTGTAACCTACTGGCAGATGTGATGATGTGACACGCCAAGCTCCTGGAAAGGATGATACTATTGTTATCAGAGATGACAATGAGAAACAAAAAGAATAAAGGCGGCATATGGAAATGACCATTGGCAAAGCACATTCATTGTTTATTACAGATAATCCTCAGCTCAGTATTGGCAAGAGCAAGCTTGCTGAGTTCCGACCTCAATAAGTTTTGTTGTCCTCAAGCATGCCTTGAAATGTCTGGAAGTATTTACCACAAAAATATTAAACTGACATTGAAGACGTTATATCTTTTTGTTGGGCTCAGCTTTTGTAAAGTCGGCAATGACGTCCAGGTGGGATCGAACTGGTAACCTCCGAGTTGTAAGTCTGACGCTCTGATGGTTCATGGTTAATATACACTACCCTTTCATTGTAGCAAGTGGTTAAAGACGGCCAAGTACGATGGGGTTGAGCACAGTGGCAGTATATGATAGTATTGACAGTTGGGAGGCCATGAGGAGGTAAATTGTGGACATACAAGGTATCAGATAGTATTTCCAGGTCTATCTTTTACCTGAGCCGCTAGCTGAATGGTTAGAGCGTCAGACTTCCAACTCGGAGTTCACCAATTCGATCCCACCTGGAAGTCATTGCCAACTTTGCAAAAGCAGATAATTTCCCATATAATTAAAATGATATCGTTACGGAGTGTGTATGTGAGTGAGATTGATAATAAAAAAGGCATGACCTCCAATTGTAACCTATGTAAAAATCTATTTGAGGTTAAATTTGTCAGTAACATTGAACTAAGGCCGTGTTTACACTACCGAGTCAAAGTCAAAATAAAATAAATATAGCTAGCTAGCAATAATAAATAATAATATATATATAGGCCCAATATAATACATAAGGGCATTCTAGCATTCTTAATTAAATTTCCAGTGATTATGTTTTAGATTTTGTCTTTTGACTTTGACTCGGTAGTGTGAATGCGGCTTTAATCAACTTCAGAAAGTAGTTTCTTGGCAGTTCTGGGAGAAAAATAAAGAAAATAGTGATAGACTTGAAAATATAAAGAAGGATGGAGTTGTTGAACAATTTATTCAAGTAGTGACAACTACCTATTTATAAATTCAAAAAGTCATATTTATAAAGCATAACCAATCTGCAGCTTACAATTCAATGAAAAGTTTAGCTACTTCTGAAGACTGAGTTCTTTATTCAGATGTACTTTTCTTGACTTTTCTTTTGTTGCATGCCAGATAAAAGCCCTCACACACTCACTGAATTGAATGAAATCGAATATGCGATTAGCTTAATGCGAATAGCTGGTCAGCTGAAAGCCATTTTAGTTATTGTGTACTGCTGACTGTAGAGTTGACTGTTCTATAATAGTTGTTCTATGTATTTAATTAAAATCATTTTCGTAGAGGGAAGTTAATTATGTTTGGTAACATGATAGTTGAACAAAGTTAGTTAGCAACCGAGTGTATATCTGGTATAATCATTGCTTTCTTAAGTATTTTAAATTAGTCAACTTTAGACCATAGGCAAACATTGCCAAGTTACTGAGTGGGATCTCTTTCTGACCATAGGCAAATTACATTTTAGATGATAGGCAAACATTGTTGAGGGAATTTACATTTGATTGATGACTTCCGACTTGCGGTGCGCAGCATCTTAACGCTGTCTCTAGTTAGAAAGTGGTAAGACTTGATTACTGTAAAAATTGTTGACTGACTGACTGACTAACTGACTGACTGAAACCGATTTCTTAGGTAAGTGTTTGTTACAGATATAACTAAGATTAGAGTTAAATGAGTCTAGTCTGTCCTTGTCACTTATAATTGGAGATTAATAGGACCAAGATTTAGTACTGGCGATATCCTTCAGAAATTTGTCCTCATTAAATAGTGAGAAATCGAATATGGAGTGTGAAGCATCTTGGTGAAAAAAACAGGAATATTTCTGAGGATAACAAATGTAGCAAAATGATCAGTAGAGCCTATTATTGGAGAGTTAAAAGTACCGGCAGTAGTAGTAGGTGAAGTAATATTAGTTAGAATATGGTCTATTAGGGTTTCAGATTGTATTGTCCTGTCAGGTAGTTCATTTTGGAAGACATGTGTTGGTTGGTTAATTAATTGGATAAATCTGTACGAGTTAATGAGATCAGAATATGATTTAGAAATAGTGGTAGATTTTAGCAGGTTGATATTCATATCGCCTGTGATAATTGCATTGTAGTTATGTTTAGTAAGTTTGTTAAGTGTTAGATCCAATAATTCTAGAAAATCTGGAGGAAGTACCGAATGCCTCCAGTAAATAGTTCCTACTATTGATGGTTTAGCATTTTGACTATCTACTATCACCACTATCATTTTCAACATCAACAATCCTGTTATTATATTCCACCTCATTTGATGGTGTTTGTTCCAGTGACTCATCAGCTAAAGCCAGAAGGTCACTGAGTCCTTTACTGAGTCACGGGTGTTCTGGTGTTGGTGGTAATAATCCAGCACGGGAAAATGAAGCCTCAATTAACAGATGGTGTCAATGACTAGGCAGCTACAATCTCACATATCTCTGTCAAATCGAAATTTGATAATTGAATGTACCGACATACTGACTAACAGGGGGTTGTTATGATTCTATATTTTTTTGTAGTTTAAGGGGTGTAAGATTCATTATTGAAGGTGTAAGAATCATTATTAACAAATTGATGATTGATAATGCATTATCATCTTCATCTTCAATATCAGATTTTATCCCTGGCATTGAAGCACAGTCATTATTTGTTGGGGGGTAGTGAGACTTCACCATGAGATTGTGGGGAACTGCAATGAGTATATTAATCTACATCAGGCACATCTCTTAGAACAGGAGGGGGTGTGACCATCAATGAAGAGTCAAACCAATTGATCAGTTCATAGTAATCAGTTGCATTAAAGTTTATGTTGAATGGTGTGTGAAATTCCCTCACCGGATGGGTAATGCTATATTTGGTAAAATTACTGCGTGCTTTCAAAATGCGGCGTACACCCAGCTCACGGATCATTCTACGCTTATCATTAATCATGGCAAATAGTATATTCTCAGGATGTGCAGCATATGCAGTACGTTTGATAACATGATCAATGATGGCCTTTATGTCGTCTTCAAGGTGTCTTGTCCAGGAAACAAGCGAGAAGAAGTTGTTTGAAGCATCTTGGAGACAGCTTTTCTGCTTTATTTGAAACCAAAGGGGTGAATAGACACTAATAATGTATGATGTAAGCAGCTTGAGTTCCTTACTTGGCTGAAGAGTACTGACATAGAGGCGACAGACTCGGTTAGCTGTGGTCAGCCATCGGGAATGTGATAATCGTCCTGGGTCGAGACTTGCAACACGATCTGGGCATTTGCCTTCAATGATTGCCTGCGTGATCATATATAAATACTTTTGATCAGTGCTGAGAGTAACAATAGCATCTTCATCCAAGAGTTTGAAATTCTGAGAGTGAATTGGGACAAAATCAATAATCTCAAGGGTTGTTAGTGCTGGCAATGAGTTGATACGTTTGCCAATAACCCCTTTGTAGGCTGTAGGACCTGATGTTTCACCATCCAGCTTGATGAATATGTGACGCAATGGCAACTCATTCAGGTGTAGCAGACAAATTGACCACTGAAGTGGCTGCTTGACTACCTCTTCTAGTTGTCGAATTATAGCAGCCAGATGGCCAACATTGACATTAGTGCCATCGCAGCCAACTACCTTAAGATCATTCAATGCAATATCTTTGTCTTCAAGCTTTAGAAGAATCGAATTCAGAATGTCTTTAGAACAACCAGATTTTGGACTGACATGGCCAATGTATTTGCCTTCGGGTTATTGAACAATCACAAAATGGTCCTGGATAACAGCGTGCACATGGCCCGTTTTACTATCCCTTTCCAACGTTTGGTCCTTTTTGCCATCAAAATAGAGTCCCGATATTGAATGACAATTATTTTCCATTATGACATCCATCCTCAGTCTTTTACGACTTCGACGAATTTTGTTGTGGTCAATCACATGTTTGGTATTAAATCCTGGCATCGTATCCTGCAATGTAGCAGTAGCAATGGCAGCAGCAACTCTATCAGACACCCCATATCTGTCTGCTTCACGTGATACAGTAGGCAGTTTCATACGATTTTAAACAGATCCTACCTTACTGGATGATGTTTCTAGCACATAAATATCACTGCAAGGTGAATTTGATACTTCGACTGGCAGGTGGCCAATATCTTCAGGTTCCATGTCAAGATCAATGCCAGCTTCCTTTTGAATACGCTCTTTCTCCTTAGTCATCTGTTGCTGTTTGTCAGATTCTCTCCTTTCCTTCTTCCTGGCTTTAACGGCCGCAATTCCATCTATCCCTCCAATATACATTATTCTTTCACTTCGTTGATCGCCCACAAAGTCTACTTCTACAGCACATAGGTCCTTGTATGATATGATGTCAAAAAGTTTATTGAAATTAACCTTGAATTCCGCAACTCTTTCTATGTAGAATGGCTTAGCTTGTCGAGCAGGTGCTACTGTCTCAATCTTTACCCGTAACTCATGCCATTCATGCAATATCTTCTTTACCACTCCTTCAAATGAAATCACTTGAATTTTTGCTCTTTCATAGACTCTAAGTAAATCTGTAGCTACAATCTCAGCCATTTTACGCAATCCCAGTTCCTGTTTACATCCACTGTTGACCTTGTGGTCTCGTTTCACAAGTTGGCAGAATCGCAACATATCACCAAGTGTTGGCAGTTGATTCTCAGGCAGCTCACATGGGTTTCCATATATTCGGTTATCAGATTGCCTGGTGCTCTTTGCCGCCATGATCTATGAATATTACTGCATAAAATTATTCTAAAATGCAAATACTACAGTACATAAAGTACAGTACATAAAGTGCAGTACTTAAAGTAAAACAAAAACTTAACTTAAAAAACGTACAGTGCATAAAATACAAAAGTACTGTACATAAAGTAATGAATTGAACCTTATGTAAAATAATATAGCTACAGGCTAACAATATAATATATTCTAGAATATTGCATTGCTATAGCTACCAGCCTAAACAAAGCATTAGTAACTTGGCACAGTCGCCCACTTAATAATATCAAACACACCTACGCCCATCCTTCCAACTAGAGTACAGTATAATAATTGAGTATTATATTTCGAATTTCTTGCTCTCGTGTTTCCATAGCAACCAGATTAAAACATTAATGCATCACAAATTATTTAGTATTGACCTCATATCAACTTAAGCCACTTCTAATAACTTTTTTTGTGCTCTGTTGCTGTCATGCCGAATTCACATTTTGTCCCTCACATTTTGATGAAATTTGTCAAAAATTATATTTTATCTGCCAAAAATTACGTCACTGGTGTCACATGTTCCACTTTTCAGAACGATTTAATATTGTACATTTTTTTACTACTCCCCGAACCTCATCATCGCTGAAAGTTGCTAAGTGTTTAGATACAATTTGCATTTTTCACTACACCCTACCCTCCATGTACCAATCGAAGTTATTATAATTTCTAATTCTTGCACTGCTTTCTCTCAAACAGGATTGTTATTCCCATTTTTAACTTGTCCAAATTCTAATAACAAACCATATGATTGTAACCGAGAGGCATGTTTCAAACCAGTAAAACCAGGCGCACAAACAACGCGAACATTTGTGGTGATCAGCAGCAAGGACATACAAAATATGAAACACAACAATATCAAATTACAAAAAAACGTTATAAATAATATAACGCCATCTAGGGAAGTTTACAGGAAACAACAAAATTGCGCTAGAATAATCCTGACCGCTGATTGGAGGATAACAAAGAGGGATAGATAGGTAGGATAATACCGGTTATTAAGGAATATATCAAGATATGGTCAGTACAATACAGTACCTACAGTAGTAGTTTAGATTCGTGTTTCTTTTTGGATGTCTGACATCTGACTGTCTGACAGATGTACAGATGTATTTTGGTTTATCTGTTTTGATTAGATTTAATCTGCAGTATTATGTTCTGATGTTATGAACTAACAAACTAATCGTTTTAGCCAGCCTGCCAGTTAACGGCAGATTTTCTTCAGGGAAACCAGAAAAACTAAGTGGTAGATTGCCACGGAACCCGGGTTCGACCTTATCCTGTTATCCAGCTTTCACACATTAGTTGAATTGTTAGGCAATGGAATGGAATCTAATAACAGAGCATCACAATGAATTCGATGTCTCATCAGGTATAAAATAAGTTGGTGTAAATATGAAAAATAATCCCTTTGCTGTATTATGAGATTAGGTTAGGTTAGATTAGATTAGGTTACCCTATTGGTTCATTGCACATCATATTTAGTAAGTAGATTGTCTCATTATATTGTTAGCACTTAGCAGTAGTGAACCAAATCAGCTACGTTGACAATGTGACACATATAACCTGGGGGCCAGTAGGAGTGATTATTATTTCTGTATTTAGTGGTATAGGGTTTTGTGAGGTACCAGTACTTCATTAGTTTTTATAGTTTTACAGCAAGGCTGCAATATTATATATTTTTACAGTCAGCAGCCAGACAGATGTTTTCCTTATTACGCACCACCATCTGAGAGGGATCCGGGACCGGATGCAGGCGCATCTCACAAGTAAACCTACTGCTGTACCACTCTAATGCTACAACTGACTGGTACACACTTCAACTTAATGAACTTAAGCTGCAATGCAGCACTTATCAGATACTGCAATGCAATATGTGGATAGGGCTGAGTGGTTCAGTACTACTTGCATACCAGTCAGGCATTCGGTGAATTGATTTATTTTATCAATGTTCATCACCATGAATTTAATTAATCATAGTGTCAAAAGCTACTACTACTACTATCTACCACTTGTCCGACTAACATCGAAACCGAACAATCTTTGAGTTTTCATTTGGAATAAAATCCCCAGTTATTTAAAAATAAATAAATCAAAATTAAGTTTCGCAAAAAATCTCAAAAATCTTCTCCTTTCCATTCTATAAATTATTATTCTTCCTTAATTAATTAAAAAATCTTCCCTAATTAACCTGTAATATAATTGCCAGTACCAAAATTACCAGCAAAGTGCGTGCTTCAATTGATCATAACACTCACGACAAGGTGTACGTAACCATTTAGGACAGCAACACTAATATCATTTTAATAAATACCCCCCCCCCCCCCTTCCCCCCTCCAGCCTAAACTGGCTGGTATCGTCACTTAGTTATGCTATAGCTACCAGCAGGTTGCCCCCTTTGCTACAACAGTAAATAACATATCATATAAAACCATAATATTAATGGACATGCATTGGGTTTTCCCTATATCTTATGAAAACAATCTTATGACAAATATAGGTCAGGGCATATCCTGAGATGAAAAAGAAAGAAAGAAGACGTAGCCTTAATTCAAAGACCGGGGAAACTGAAAATGAAGAAGATGACCTTCGCGAAAAAAAAATATACGTTTCAGTCACAATCTGGTGGTAGGGTTTCTTCTATTGTCGCTTAAAATAACAGGCTTCGTTTTATATCACAACAATAAATCCGGAGCCAATAGGAGGGTAAAGATTTCTCGGATACCTGTAAACTAAACTATGGCTCATCTGACTTCAACATCTACCACTGAAAAGCCCTCACCATCCGAACCAAACAATACCACCATACTGGTCCGTCCTATACATGTAACAGAAATTGAAGACACCATTGAATGGAGCGGGATCTCACCAACACCATCACCCACCACTGCAACACCATTAACAGCTACTACTAAGGGACACTCACCTACCACGACCACCTCTACTACCATAATTACCTAATTACTTTCCCTGTACAAAAAAAGTAGGCCTACAATGTACAAAAGGTCATTCGGGTTCTATATTGTACCAGTATGGCTCTTTAAAGAAAACACTGCAGCGCAGTGCAACAAACATGGTGGTATATACATTAGGGTGGATCGAATTTTGCAAAAGTTGGTAATCAAAGAATGGCTAGTGCTAAAAAGTGGCACATGGGCTTTAGAAATATGCATGCAAACTATTTTTTAATTTGATTAAGTCCTTGCTCCCCCCCCCCCCCCAAGGCTTCTGAAGTTTGAAAAGTAGAGGCGCGATAATGCGTTTGAAATCGGTCAGTCTATTTGAAGGTTCTAGCGCTTCTATTCACACCCTTGAGCTCATTTTAGTCTCATTCGAAGCGCAATATTTAGTTATGAAATATTTAATTTCTGTACGCTTGGGACAATATTTTGTTCACTGAGCTCAATTTTGTCGTTTTTTATGTCCAAAAACATACTCCGGTGAAGCTGCATAATAAGTGTGATAAGCTGCAATTATCCGAAATTAGTAAATCTGGATTTGATGCACTTCTGTGGCCCTATGGAGCCATATTTGTGCTCTTTTAAATCATAATGGTCGATTTACATGGGGTAGAATGAATGATAAGCATGATTTGCTGTTGAAATTCCAAGGAATAAAAAAATTGTTAATATGTTAATTGTTTGTTGAATATTTCATGTTTCAATCCCTTTATATAAACTAAATATGGAAACATATTTAAGAGTTAACTGAAGTATTATAATATCAATGTTTGTTTAAAACCCAAAGTAAATATTCTAGTATAAATATACAGTAGGTTTGTGTGGTATCTGTCAGAGAGCACAGTTAAAGTATATTAGATTAGACCGTGTAGTCTTTCTTGCTTTCGAAGCTCTTCATCTTAGAGTAAGATCTCAGCTTGATGCGAATTGCTCCATCTCGTCTTGTAAAGCCACACACGGCCACTGAAACCTCAGTGACAAGTTTAACAATCCTCTCTACAGCTTGTGTGTAGCAAGCAAACCGTGGAAATGGAAAGTCTATATTAGCAGTTCCTTCTAAACTATTGCGAATTAAATCAGTTGGTATGTGCTTTGTAAGTGGGGGTTCATACTTGGCTGTGGTCCAGTCAATTAAATCATAGTATATCATTTACAGCACTAAAGTTTATTACTGGGACTCTGAATGACCTGACACATTCTGCTGAAGATACTTCTAAAGACCTGTACTTTAATATTCTCCTTAAGGCCAGTTGTTGTATTCCCTTATCCTCGTCAAACAACATAGACAGAAGAACGTTTTCTACATGTGCAAAGAAGGCATTCCGTTGTATAGTAGTGTCTACAATGTCCCGCAAATTAGTTGACAGGTATCTGGTGTACTTTATAAGGCAAAGCAGATGTTTAGGTCCAAAAATGCATTCCCACTGACACTTTATATTGAACCATATTGGTGCATAAGCATTTAGGATGTAAGAAGTAAGAGTAACCAGATTCGGGTGAGGATCTTTACAAGATACATAAAGCCGAAGTATAAGACATCCAAGAGTTAACCACCTGGAATGTGACAGTGGTCCTGGAAGCTTCTTTGCAAGATCTGAAGCAATACACATATCATACAAATATCGCTGATCATCACTGAGGTCATGTCTGACTTTAGCAGGAACAACTGGTAGGTTTGGTGCTGGAATGGGTTTAAAGGAGACCAGGTCAGGTAGACTAACAAATGCCAATGACTTGCCAATTACACCAGTAAATGATTTTGGCCCTGAAGTGACTCCATCCAGGTGAACCAGAATATGTCGTAGTGGAAGTTCATTTAAATGTAGTTGGCATATAAACCACTGCAATGGACAACCATAAGTAACTTCCAATAACCTAATAATGCCTCCAAGATGACCAGTATTAACTGCAGTCCCATCTGACCCCACAGCCACCAACTTTTCAGTTGCAATATCTCTCTCCAGAAGATATTTACTTATTGCTACAGAGATACTAACTGCATCCCCACCATCTGGAGTGATATGGCCAATATAAGCAGAGCTAGGCTCTGATAATAATGATATATGTTCTTCTTTTGCAGTCCGATAGTAATATTTGTTACCAATCATCTCCTGTATTAGCGTTAAATCTTTGCGACCATCAAAATATAATCCATAGAGATCAGTGTCAGGTGTGTTAATTTCCATATTTCACTGTTTCTCTCTCTCACGCCGAATTTTCATTTGGTCAATGACACTAGTAGTATCCTCAGTGTGTACAATTCCAAAGTCCTGCAACACTGCTGTAGCAATAGATGCAGCAGCTCGATCAGATACCCCATGTCCATCGCATTCACGGAATAATGGTAATTCACGTCTCATTTGGTGAACAGATTGTTGGACAGCACTTTCAGAATCAGGCCTACAACTAACATCCGACCATGAAGTTGATGGTATTGGATCATACTCAACCATGGGAGCCTTTGATTCAGCATCATCATCTGAAGAATTATAATCAACATCAGTTACTGAATTCACAATTGGAGAGACCTGATGTGGGACAAATTGAAGTTGTCTAGAGAGTTTTCGCTTGCCCCTCTGTTCAATTTGATTAGTTAGTGGTACATCAACACCTGCTATCATCATTTGACGGTCGCCACATTGGTCTAACAAAAACGACCGTTCTTCTTCTGGCACTCTAAGTTCTCTGGCGCAAGAGCATGTCAAAAAGTCTTTACATTTACACGTTGTTATATCAAAGAGTGTTGAATCTGCATGTTGTCTAAACTTAGCAAGCTGTTGCTTTCTATCAACATGCTTGAGAATCTTTATGTAATTTGCATGGTAAGCAAGAAGCTTGTCCACAATCCTCTTATGGGAGTTGTATGATGCTCTGAGTTGTAATGATGCTCTAGTCCACAGTTTCTCTAATTGACCAGCGACCATTTTATATATATCCAATGATGGCATTGTTTTTGTAACTCCAGTCCTTGTATCCAATTTCCTTATGTACTGATAGTACCTCAAAACGTCGCCATGGGTTGGCAAACATGTTGTTGGGAGATCAGCAGGTGCTCCAATTACTGGGCAGGCTGTTTGTGTTCTAAGAAGTGCCATCACTAAAAGACTAGACTAGTACAGAGTACAGAAACATTAGTACATTGGGTAATGTAGGCCTATTGACATGACAGTGACACTACTATCTCCATACCTCTTACCTATGAAAGTACCATTGACCTACTGCCCTGAATCTACTGTCTGATAGTACCCACTTCTCTCAATATGCCTAACATTGAGTAAAACTGCATCAGTCATTACTGTTTACTAATTCACAATAAGTCTACCCTAAACTACTATACTGACGTGACATTGTCTACAGACTGTCTGACTGTAGTAATGCAACAATGAACAGGGCAACCATACCCTACACTACTGACATTGTCTACAGACAGTCTGACTGTAGTAATCCAATACTGAACAGGGAAACCATACCATACACTACTGACATTTTATACAGACTGTCTGAAGTCTGTCGGTAGTAATAATCAATCCAACAATGAACAGTGCTGGGCCTCTACACTCCTATACTGGTACTGCCTGAATTCATTACATGATTGCCTACAATTAAATTTAGGCAATTCCTAAAAGTTGTTCCATTTTATCCAAAATTCACTATTGCAAATTTAAAAAAAAAACTTATTGAAAACACTGAAACCACTTAGATAAGTGAAAGTAGTGATTTAAACTCAAATTGGTGATGGTGAAAAATAGTGATGTGCTAGGTTGAATTTGAAAACAGATTTAGAATCTGCATTATAGAATTACATATGATTCATTCATATGTACAAAACTCATTCCAGTCATTACTGAATGCGCGCAGGGCACCACTCGCTGAACTCAAACTCCAATGCAATAAAGTATAATAAAAGATGTATTATTTGTTTGAAAGTGTCATGCAGCATATCATTTGATAGAGAATTACAAATTGCACATAAATAATGCGCATAAATATTTCTAAGCCCAAGCATAAGCTTATCGCGATAACCCGCTCTATCGCAAAATATCGCCAAATTGCGAAAATACAAAAGCTCGTTGGGCAACCCCTAGATATCAATATTTATGGCTAAAAATTGGCATGGGTTTGTTTTATAACCTCTTCCATCAAATGGAAAACGTCCCCATATGAATTTCAAAAATTCGATTTTTATGAAGGTACCTAATGGTCGCTGGTGCCTATTTTGCAAATAAAAAACACAAACAATGCCAATGTTAACGATTATTATAATTATGCAACTTCTGTACTAGTAGCAGCAACAGCTTCTTCCTTTCAATCAGCATGTAAAGTAAAGAGCATGCAGCAGTAAAAGTTCATAAGTTTACATATTATTCACCAAATGAAGCTATTGCTTTGATATTAGATAACAAATTGACCAAAGCAGTATATAATGTACTTCGCCTGCAAGCTATTAATAAAGCTGGCAATTGATATCCAGTTTATGTGAAGATTAACAGTTGTGCGACCCACCTGGAATTTAAGTCAGCGATTTTTTCACTTCCATCCCTCTTCAATATCTTTTAGATCTTTCAACATCTGTGAAACTAGCAACAATGTCATTGGGTCCTTTAAATCTAATTCCAAAACGGGCAATATTTATTGTGGATAGTGTATATTTGTGCTTCAAAGTAAATATGGATTTGATGATAACACTGTTCTTAGTATACATCACATATCTATGTTAATATACTGTATATTGTTATGTACCATACAGGACCTAAGTTCAAGTGCTTATTGTGTTGTGACCTACTGACTGATAGAGGATTATTATTATGTAATACAATGCTATAATGAGATCTGCTAATCTATTCTTTCTTACTCCAGTCCTTAAGGCCTACTGCATACTGCTGTACTGCAGTACTGAATCCAACACGGCGCTGCGTGTAGGTGGCGAAACACCACCCAAGAACCAACAATAATGGAGATAGGCCTAGAACTAGGACATACTATAAATAAACTCTCTTTATTACTCAATGTCCACGGCTTAGAGACCAATAACTCTGAAGAACAAGTACGGGCGAAACAATTTAAGTAACTCTTTGAAATCAAGTGGACAGAGCTAGTAAGTTCTCATGCCCTTAGAACACTACATGAGAGACGACGAAGGAAACCTCAAGTTTTACCAACAACCAAAGATACTGTAAAATTCAGTCAGTATTTAATTACCAATATTCAGGTACTATCAATACAACTCAGCGACTCAAACAACATCGATTATAACTCAGCATGGGGCGAATTAAACGAAGTTGTATTAAGTTACATTATTATATTTAATAGAAGGCGTCAGGGAGAGGTTTCTAGAATGAAACTAGAAGATTTTGAGAATAGGCACTCCTCCGCACAAGAGAATTATGATGTATCGGATCTTAGCGAAATTGAAAAAGGGTTGTGTCAAATGTTCAAAGTTGCAGACATAATTGGAAACATAGGACGCACAGTACCTGTATTACTAACAGACGAAGTTATTAACGGACTTCTCTTGCTTGTAGCTCATCGTCAGCGAGCAGGTGTATCTCAATCGAACAATTTTTTGTTCCTCGTACCAATTCCGGGAGGTTTCGAGCATATCCGTGGATTCGATGTCATACGCCGACTCACTAAATCAGCTGACCTGGAACACCCAGAAAATATCAGATCCACCAAATTAAGAAAGCATGTAGCCACAAACAGCCAAATACTCAACTTAAAAGAGCACGAGTTAGACATGCTTGCGAGCTTTTTAGGACATGATATACGGGTTCATCATGAATTCTACCGCCTACCTGATACTGTTGAGTGGGTCGCGAAGTTGTCCAAACTATTCCTTTTATTGGAAAAAGGTTCCTTTAAAGATAATCATTAGAGTTTAGAAGAAATAACGATACAACCAGGTTAGTGATATATTTATATGAAACTTTTCAAAATATCGTACCCAAAATACCCCCCATCCCCCCTCCTTTCAAATTAAGTATATGCGGTTGACAATAATAATTATTTGTTATTCTGTGTCGCACTGAAGGGAAGGTCTTGATGCGATATATTTATTAGATGGTAGCCAATTTATAACATTTTTCTCTGGTATTTTTATTAGGTGAACAAGTTGATGAAGAAGATAGTGATGAGGAAATTATGTTAGATGTTGAAATGGAGGATTATGAAGGTTAGTAGAATGATAGCTATATATATTATATAACATTAGCTTAATATTGATTAGATGCAAAATTTTAGTGAGCACAGCGCCTTTTAACCCTTTGCGTACCAACACTTAAGAAAGCTGGCATACTGCCACCTTTTTCATTTCAAATAATTTGGGGCCATGTTCGTCAAGGCGACAGAGTGCATCCTTTACATATATTATCCTGACCCCCAAGGCGGCAGAGTGCATCCTTTACATATATTATCCTGACCCCCAAGGCGGCAGAGTGCATCCTTTACATATAATATTATCCTGACCCCAAAGGCGGCTGAGTGCATCCTTTACATATATTATCCTGATCCCCAGGGCGGCAGGGTGCCGCCTTTATTTAAAACCTCTTATAACTATCCTTATAACTATTGGGACGTAAAAATGGAGTTCATATTCGTGTTGGGCAGGAAAAACTGGTCTAGAAAAGTTAATTTAATATTGCTTGAAGGGATTCCTATTGGATTCAGGGTACATTAAATTACATAGCAGATTAAGATTCAGTGGGCACTGCTGGCGAAGTAAAGACGAGGTCATACCAGATCTACTTTTCTGGCAACCAACTCATCGAAAGCGTAGTCGTGGACGATCGGCCATAACATATATAGATCAAATTGAAAGGGATACTGAACTTGGGAGAAACGAAATTGCGACAACTATGGAGAATCGGGAAGGAAGCCTGGAAGGATCTAATTTCCACTACTGTCCGAGTTCGCTCGACCTAGTAGTAGTAGTAGATAGAAGTAGTAAATTACATAACTTATGAAATTTAATTTGAAAATGGTTAAAGCCGTCTTTGGGGGTAGGATAAGTAGTAATATGGTTATAATAAATGGTTAATATGGTAATTTATCTTTGTTACGCAAAGGGTTTATGCATTCAAATATGACAGTTTTAATTTCCTTGTAAAAGGTTGTTGCACCAATGTTGCTGTAAAATTTATCTCCCAGGCATTGTTTGACATACAAAACAAAATTTTAAAAAATAACAAATCTCATATACATGTTCATAAGTATGTAGCACAAGCACAAATTATTTTAATTTTATTGATTGGATATTATATTTTACAAAAAGCTTCAAAAATACTAAACATACCTTGGATCGAATTCACAACTTTATCCTTCACATACTGACGCTCTAACCAATGAGCTAAAAACACCTGAGGTACATTCATATAAATAGTTTAAACTAACTTTACTTTTATAAAACTTATTGCTTTCGTTTTATTATATTTGCATTTATTTACATCATATCAATTTTTATTCCACCTCCCCATCGGTGAGCCCTAATCACTGCGTGTGATCCAGCAACCCGCGCAGCGGTGAGCTTGTACCTTTAAAGTGAAACTCATTTTTATATTAAAATGCCACCCCCCCCCCCCCCCCCCATTCAGCCACAGTAAGCTTCCGTGTAATGTACTTCTGAATAGAAACACTATATCCCACATTTTGTGTAGAGTTGTATTGAAGATTATTATGAATTAATTAATTGATTGACTACTATTACTACTAGGATCGGCATGCTGCATTGCAGCTGCATTTATAAGAATGCTGTGCTGGCTTGTCGACAAAATTACGCCACCACAACTCCCTATCACCCATGACATTTGCTAGATCATCCGCATCTTCAAGGCCAGTGTCCTTTAAGATGCGTCTCAAGAAAGTCATGGGCTGTCCACCATGCTTATTCACTCCATGAGGCTGCCAAAGTACAAGATTATGCACTGGCTGGTCCTCACGGCGAAACCAATGTCCTGTAAAGTGGAGGCGATTTTGTTCTAGTGTCAAGCTTGGGGGAACCAATGAGACACCTCCAATGTTATATAGTGTCTGGTTGGAGATGTGTGCATTGTACTTGACACAATGAACCCGGCGTAGCGTTCTAGTGAATGTGCCATCCAGAGATTTGGTGTCCTCAGCAGTTAGAGCCCAGCATGGACTCCCATAGAGGAGTACTGGAACTACTGCTGCTCTAAATAATCGTACCTTAAGTTTCCGATTAATTCTCGGTGACTTCCAAATCCTGGAAAGCCTATTCAAGGCTGCCCATACCTTTCCCTTGCGTATTCGAAGGTCCTCATCTGACTTATGGATCGATGATCCATCATAGCATAACATCCTTTGAGCTTATGCTCATCCGGTCAGAGACTTGCTGAGGACTTTCAAAGTTAACTGTCAAAATTTTGGTCTTTCTGGAGTTAATAAAAAGACCAACACTAGAAGCAGCCTGTTCTAATGAGCCGAGGAGCTGTTGGGCTCTCTCTAGTGATTCTGAGAGTACTCCTAAGTCATCAGCAAAGTCTAGATCAGATAGGTACTTGGCACGATTTCCTCGACTTCTGGAGCCAGTAGGTGGAGTTATCATCACCCCATCATCATTATGATGATCTAAGGACATGCGTAGAACATAGTCACCCACAATTATGAACAAGAATGGTGCAAGTGTGTCTCCCTGGAGGACGCCCCATAACACTTCAAATGGTTCTGTGTCACCGTCAACAGTAGATACAAATGTCGTCGATCCATC
>JAUCBJ010001996.1:0-28614 GCA_032718475.1 Nemertoderma westbladi | reverse complement strand
GCCCTTACAACAATATTTATTATATTTATTAGTAATATTATTATTAATTAACAAATATTATATTACAACTAAGAAGACAAGTAGTAATGTAAATTATTAATTAATAAATTTAAATAAAACAAAAGAAAAAACTTTTCCATACAATTCCATCTATATATTTCAGTATTATATAGAGACATATTTATTAATTAATATTACTACTAATTAATTAATAGAAAATAATTATAAATTTACTCTCTGAGTTTACCATGAGCTGAAAAACGATTTAGCTTTCATATAGAGTTCAGTGTGTGTTCTTTGAATGGTAAATTATCCAACAAACTTTTCCATGATCACTGTGCAGTCTCTTCTTACATTTTCTACATTGAATTCGCGTATTTTTTTGACATACAGCACATCTTCCTTGTGTAACTTCTTCCCTAAAGTGCTCCATTTCGTCACATCGGATATCATCAGGTACATGACGCGGTTTACCACTCATACGCCTTGGTTCCCTTATTTGAGCAGTGGCTCCAACAGTGCCAGCTAAAAAGCATTGAGTAACCTCACGGACAAATAAGATGTGTGATAGCTGCTCTCCTTTCGGAAATATGCGACAATGAACTCTCCAAGCAGCAGTCATGCAAACCCCTAGAGATTCAATGAAAAGTGGAAACCACCACTTCTTGGCTTTTATGCGGGGACGATATGAAGAAACTAACCTATCTAACAAATCTACACCACCCATACCCTGGTTATACTTCACAACATCTCCAGGAACCTTCACTTGAACACTACCACCTTTGACTCTCCTCTTTACATTTCCAACTGGTTCATGTCCAATAGCATTGCTTGCCATGTGAACGATGTTATTGTCATGCCACTTTGTGATATGAACAATGCCATCACATATATAGTCAAATGTTCCTCGAGGCGATTTTTTCATATCCTTCGTGCTCATCAGGCTGATATTTGCACCACCTGTTCTGTCTTGTCGTATTGTACCAGTTGTTGCTGCACCTCGTTCCTTCATCACTCGTAGCAAAGCATAACTAGTAAAGAAATTGTCAATGTAAAAATGGTGTTTAGACAATAATGACACACTTTCAATAACATCAGCCATGTGGAGAACGACCTTCCCACCAAGGGTAGTTTTTGGATCTTTCTCTCGTGCTCGTTCATAGCGATCCACTTTTGCCTGCTTTGCTGGTGGTGCCTTCTCTTTATTAGTAGATTGGGTATCAGCACCATCTTTCTCCTTTCCAGTGTAAATCTTTAGTTGATATGGATATCCATTACTGCCTGCAACGCACCACCCCTTGTACCCAAAACGAACGGGTTTATTAGCCATAAACTGCCTAGCTGAATGAAGGCCATAGTAAGGTATCATGGCTTCAACTATTGATAGTTCACTATCAAATATCCCAAACTGAACAAGTCGAGCATTCATCATATCGTATAAGGGCTGAACCTTCGCAATTTTGTTGCCTTGTTCTAAGTTAAGATTGTCAGCCAGGTGAAAGTAACGCTTGATTAATTCAAATCGATTTCGCGGCATCGTTTCTTTTACAATTGGAATACCAAGATCATTGTCATCTGACCACATATCACGCTGAGATGGTACTTGGTGATAGCCAGACAATAAAATAATCCCAAGAAACTTACGAATTTCAATGTCGTTAGTCTTGAATGAAGGGCAGTTTTTATCTCTATTCGCATATAAATCAGTCTGAGTCACAAACATATCAATCATTTCGTTGTCCATGTATTTGGAGAATAGTTTGAACGGAGAAGCTCCTGCTATTGATGGATCAACACAGTCCGGTTTTTCTAAACTTTGAAGTTCTGGTTGTGGAGGGTGCGCTATATTTAAGTTTTTCCGCCATTTATGCTTTTCATGCACAGATTCTTCAACCTCATCAGCATCATTGGATGTCTCGTCATAGTTGTCATCATTCTCATATTCCTCTTCCACTTCTATTTCACCAGCAGGCTCAGGTAGGAATGTTGGGTCTATGTCGTCATCCTGCTCCTCATCACTGTCAGCATTGCGGTCGTCACCTGTATCAGGAGGCAGTATGGTCACAGTTGTAGACAAAGTCCCATGGTGTGATGCTATTGAATCAGCAGCATCTCCTAGAGTTTTAAATCGTGCAGTTCTTGTTATTCCACGTTTTCCATAGAATGATACTGGGTCTGCCACTGCCATAATGTGATAATTATTGATGTAAACTCAAAAAAGATGCTAAACTAATACTGTATTGTGTAGAGTGTAATATGGTAATACTATGCTGAATGTTTGGATCTGAAATGCTGAAAACCAAAATCTATAAGTCCAATGATACAATGCCGTAATGTGCACTAATGCCTGAGTTTACAGTACAGTATACTGTATTAGTCTACAGTAATACTGTAATAGCCAGCAATCAATGGACATGAGCACTGAATTCCTAAATACAGAAATATACCAGTGACAATGGTACATCAGCTACAGTACAGCTGTACTGTACTCTGCCTGAATGACCTAACCTGTGACATAATGACAATACATCAATGAAGCAATAGCCTGTTGTGCAGCTAGGCCATATCAATCAATGGACATGAGCACTGAATTCCTAAATACAGAAATATACCAGTGACAATGGTACATCAGCTACAGTACAGCTGTACTGTACTCTGCCTGTATGGCCTAACCTGTGACATAATGACAATACATGAATGCAGCAATAGCCTGTTGTGCAGCTAGGCCATATGCACCTAGTTTCAAATAATACAAGGTATTATAATACAATAAACGTGCTGTACACCTAAATTACCTAAAAAAGCTAGTGTGTTAATGCCCACTGTTCCCAAATGGGAACATCATAAACTTAATTGAATATGGTGGCCGTTTCCATGCTTTAAGGGGGGACATCACACCTGAAATTTTTTTTTCTTCAAAAAAATTTTTTTTTCATATTTTTGTTCAAAATTTTATGCTGATTCCAAATACGAAACCCGTTTTTTATTAGCTTTTATAGTTTTTAAGTTAAGACAGGTTTAACCGGACACGTTTTTTGGAAATTTTGGCCAAATTTTAACATTTTTTACATGAATTTGTACTGTACATTTACGCAACTTCATATCATACAGTACAGTGGTTATGAAGAGTAGGCCTACTTAAGGGCGGGAAATTTAAAGTGGTTAATCGAGACTGTCAGCCTGTGCAGTGTAAATGAATTCCAGCACAACTGCTGTAGTGTAAATCATATAACAATATAAGCCTGTAAGCCTAGCAAATTTCTAATTGTACAGTAATCTACACTGTATGCTAGAGATCCCTATTGTTTTGTTGATTATTAATTAAGTAAAGTTTATTGTTGTATGTTTGTAACCTAGCTAGAGTAGGCCTAGCCTATACTGCTATATTGCTGTATTGTGAAAGTTTACTGTTATGCCCCGCCGGTCACGTCAGGCGCGTTCCAAGGAATTCAAGGGTACCCGATATGCAGATATTTGCAAGAAAGGAGATTCTTCTACCGATAATGGAAAAGATACTGTAATTTCCACTTCATCTGGGGGGCAAAGTAAAGTAGATAGCGGTTTGTGTAGCAGCGGTAATGTTAGCAAAAAGAAGAAACACCGTAGTTTCACAACTGATCGTTTGGGAATGACAGGTGAGAATACGTCTGCGCCAACTTCTAAACTGTATGATGGCAATAGAATCATAGAGTATGAGGCATTCAGAAACTGTATTGTGGCAGTTCATTCCCATAACTGTCAAGGAAACTTATTAATCGAGCCAGTGCTAACTCGTGGGTTTTATTTTTCACTACATCTGCGCTGTCATCACTGTAAACTGGCATACAACTTTGAAAATGCGACAGCTAACAATTCTAATGATTCAGCTCGCATCATTAATTTGCGTTCTGTATTGACTTTCCTAATTATGGGGGGTACCCGTAATTATGCTACAATATTCTCGGAAGTTATGGAGTGTCTAAAACCAGTCCATGATAGTCGCTGGAGGGTTCTGGTTCGTACTGTAGCTGATGCAACGAAAAGGTTATCTATTGGTAACAGCAATAATGAGGGCCGGAAGCTCTGGTTACTAATGGCTGCTGATGACGAATTTTCAACACCAGCCACTATATATAATGTTGCAGTTACTTTCGATGCAACATGGCAAAAGCGTGGCCATACTTCCCTCTACTGTGTTGCTTACGTCATGTCTACACTATCTGGTGCTGTACTCGACACATTTGTGGTCTCCAAGTCATGCTATACTTGCCGTCAATTTGGCAGTTCAAAGAAAGTTCCACAGCATAACTGTTCAGTAAACTTCACCGGTACTAGTGCAGCTATGGAGACATTCGCAGCTCAACAAATGTGGGGCCGTTCAATCCAATACCATAAGTTGAGATACAAAGAGCTGCTCAGCGACGGCGATAGTTCAGTTTTTGCAACATTGCGAGACAATGCCCCATATGGTGATGATTATCCTGTGGAGAAATTGGAATGCATCAATCACGTTGCTAAAAGAGTTACTCATGGCCTGGAGAATGTTCGGCAAGCTAAAAAACTTGGAGGTGTTGGTGGTTTGACACAGAAGAACATATATAAGCTTAGCAGCTTTTACCGGAATACAATCGTTTCCCATGTCGCTAATGTAAACTATAAAGAACTATCCGATTCTGCCCTGACCAATCTGATAAAAACCATTACCACAGATATCAAAGCAGCCATCCATCACTACACGAACTATAAAGATCCCCGGAAGCAACATAAGTTTTGCCCTGAAACTTGGTGCAAATTCAAGAAGAAGGACCCCAGCTATAAGAACAAACATTTCATCAAACCTGAGTGGCACCAGTTCATAATGCCGGTGTACGATAGGTTAACAGACCCTGAACTAATAAAGCGTTGTCTGCCAGGTTTGACCCAAAACCAGAACGAATCCATACACAGCCGCCTATGGGGTCGTATTGGAAAGGACAAGTTCCAAGGGCTATCAACTCTCTCTTTCCATGCTTACTATACAGCCCTGATCCACAATCGAGGTGCTTCAACCACAATGATTATAGCCAATGCCATCAATCTAAATCCTGGACTAGCCCTTTTACGATCCTGTAGACAAAGAGATCGAAAACGTGTAGCCAAAAGTCTTACAATCAAGCCGTCAAAGAAAGCTAAAGTTGCCAAGGACACTTCCACTTATCAAGGCGGAGCATTCTAATTAATTCTAATTTCGTTTAGAACATTTTTCATATTTTCATTTTATTTTAGAACAAATTCTTACAATTTTTCTATATTTCTCCCTGTGCTTCATTATAATTATTGCAATTATTATCATACTAACCGCGAATCCTGCACTGCAACTATACATTTATTTTGCAAAAGACGTGCTGCGCGAAGGCCCCCACTAATTTGAATTTTTTTGATTTACTATAGCTCAGAAACACGGGCTTTGCAACAAAATTTTAATTCACCCTTTCTCTAAGTTGATGTTTCTCTACAACTTTCAAATTCATCATTTTCCCATAGGACCAATAGTTTTCTTAAATAGCGAAATTTATTACCTTTTTAATTATAACTATATTAGTTATAAATAAATAAAAAAATTATTGCAATCTGGTTTGATTTCAGGGCGATATGTGTCTCCATGCGAAGTTTCAGCATCATTCGTTTTGTGGTACTCGAGTTAGAAGTTAGAAACAAATATCATACAAACAGACAGACTGACTCTACAACTTTGTTTGTAATTTAAAATAATTTTTAATTAAAGCCGTTTTTCTCAGATTTTCAAAAAAATAATTTTTTTGCACGTTTTTTGCTACTACTTTTGAACCGCTGGATGGATTTTGATTCTGTTTTCGGCATCTTGTAGCCAAACATTCAAGCTTTAATATGAATTACCAAAATTTTGATATTTGACGTTGATACAAAGTTATAAGCTTTTTTGTCAGTAAAAAACGAAAAATTGAATCTTTGAGACTTGATGACGTCATATCTTTGTACCCAGAGTGAAAAAAAAAATTTTGGTAATTCAAATAACAGTCCATGAAATTATAAAACTAATGTAAAAGGAATTTACGAAATTCGTTTAAAAATACAGTAGTAGTAGTGAATTATATTTTTAACTGGTTTATAATACATTATGCTAATTAAGACGGCTCATTAACATCTAATTATCATAATTAGGTGAAAAAATTTTTTTTTTTTTTAAATTTAGTGTTTTGTTATTAAAATGAACCATAAATTGTTGCCAGGTGTAGAGCCATTCAAAAGTTACATGTGATGTAAGTTCGGACACACAAAGTACACTTCAAGGTGTGATGTCCCCCCTTAATTGATAAAATAGTGACTTTAGGAATTAGTACCATATCTTATGAACACAAAATAATGTCCTAAACATAAAAATTTATTTTTGGATACCCACTAGGTACCACACAAAATTCGTAATCGTAAAAAATAAAAAATCTTAATTTTTCCCTAACTTTGACTGCGAATTAAACATACACACTGTGGGTTATACGAGGGTTTTTCTGTCAAAAATCAAAGATCCACTCTTTATGAACCAACTTCATTGAAAAAATATTCTCCAAACCCCTCCAATGGCATTTTGCAGGCCTTTGAAAACCATGTTCCCATTTGGGAACAGTGGGCGTTAGAAGGTTAAACCATAAATAGAAAACCGATTAATAACAAAGTATATAAATATATTATAGAGCCTATTGTATGCGGTATATGGATGGTATAACGATGGACAGACAAAGACTTTCTTAAGAAGCCTATAGTAAAGGACACTGGCCTTGAATATGCGAATCATCTAGCAAATGTCATGTGTGATAGGGAGTTGTGGCAGCACAATTTTGTCGACAAGTCGGCACAGCATTCTCAATGCACGCTGCAATGAGAACGTATTTTTATCAATCTATGGAAATTTCGATTCGTTTCTTACCATTTTAAATTCGTTTCAGATTTTTCTACTGTTTTTAAACTAATGAATTCATTTTTATCAATTTTTCTTTTTTTAATAACTTAAAGTAGGCCTAACTATTTACTTAACTAAAGTCGCATAGTCTAACACTATATAAGATTTCATTAGATTTGACTGCGCGTGATATTGTGTAATTATATTTATACATAAAGCGGACCTATTTAGTAGTAAATACAGATGGTAAGTAAAATGTAAGTCACTAACAGGTGGTCGACCTGTGCTGGGTGCTCTTGACTGGCGTAACACTTGCTGTGTCCTCTATACGGTTTCCAATTGCCTCTCTACAGGTACAGTCTAGTAGTAAAATATACTTATTTGCCTTATAATACATGACCAAAAGTATTACGAATTATCAATAGAATAAACCTGGAGCAGCAGTGCTCTCCGCCCTTTCCCGAGAGAGCTCTTGACGAACCCTCTTCCGCATGGCCTCGTTTTTCGCAGCGAGAGCGGGTCTCCATTAGGTTTTCGTAGTTGTAGGTTCACTACCTGAAATAATAGTTAATATAATATAAATTATGTAACCCAAAAAATGAATACAATTTTACCCGGAAAGTATACGACTATTACTCATAATTATATATATAGATAGATAATAGCTTAATAATAATTAGACAATTGCGGTCTGCATGATTGATTACAGAGTTAGTAACTACATTGAAAGTTTGAAACTATACATTGTTTGTTTTGTATTGTTTGTACATTGTTTATTGCAGTTGATTGTTTGTATACAATGGGGGCATTAAATTGCCCAAGGTTGTTGCTAATTAAATAAATAAGTAAAACACCCGCAACTAAAGCACATATTGACACCAGCATATGCCTTTCTTCTTAAATATCCTTCACGAACTATTTATTCATATTCTTATTTTAAGGCAATAATTGCCATTATAATGAGTCTGTTAGTATCAATCACCACGTACTTATCCATTACGGATAAGTTTATGTAATGACACAATTTAACGCTATTCCACCCGGGCTCTTTTGTCCGAGATTCCACCTGGGGTTGGAAAACTTTCCAAATTTTCGCAGGTTTATAGAAAAATATATAATGCATCTGTTCTGAGTTTTATATAATCATAATTTTAAATAATATATCCATATAAATTAATTATCATGAAGATAACCCATTATAGTAAAAAGATGAGATAATACTATATACATACTCCTCCCAACACCACTGTCTGCCTAACTCTGCCAGACATCCCAAGTGAAAATTTTGCTTGCAGGGGTGCTGTTATTGAATAGATTTATTCACCTCTGTTTATGTCTGCTGTATTACATTAGGAATATACTGGTTTCAATGGTGGTTGTTGTTTTATCCTAGTAGACTTATTGCTTGCTGATCTGTCAGTTTAGTATTTTGTTATTAAAAAATAATGTGATTGATGTGTACTACTATCCAACCAGGGATTATCTTTTCTACCAGTTAGGCTAATAAAGATATTATAATAAAAAATGTGACTATGATATTAAAAACACACCATAGCACAAAAAGTATAAATGATGAAAAAAATATTTTGTTACCATCAGAAAGCCAATTAAATTCTAGGAAAAGTCATTAAATTTCATAATAATACATAAAAATCATCATGATGAATTTCTAAAAATAAAAAGTGTTGGGCAGATTCTGCCCAACCCCAGGTGGAATAGGGTTAATATACCCTACATTTGAAAGAACACATGATCCGCGAGTGACAGTAGAGAAAACAATATTCAAAATGTACAAGTACAATTAATTGATTTCGGAGCCATCAGCCACGCCTTGCAAGAAGTTGAATGGGCAAGTAAGAACGAAATATATTTATCATCACCTGTAGTATGTTGAGGCCCATCCGACAGAACATTGGAGTTGAGAAATGATCGATCATTGGTGTCGAAGCCTGTATTGAGATTGACACATGGGATCGGCAGAGTATCATTATGTGAATCCCCAAAGTCATCTAAATGTATTACAAAGAAATATAATTAGTTAATCTGGTTACTAGTAGGCCTATTTAACTTTACAAAACAAAAGGAATAAGGGAGTTCATCACATTACACCACACACTCTTAAAAAAGAATTGTCAAACTGACAAAAAAAAAAGCCATTGTGACAATATAATATTGGCAAATGCGTCTGTCAAGAGGTGTTGCTAAACTAACAATATTATATTGTCAAATATTTTACTAATATAATTTTGTCAAATTATCCACTTATATTGTTAATTTGTTTTTGTATATTTGCTATATTGCCAATACACAATTGTGACTTGGCAATATACAATGCCAATAATTTTGGCAAAATATTTGCTAAATAATTAATATAACCAGTTTACATATATTGCGAAATCTCAAATATAGCTTCACCACGCCCAGGCGACCTCAATTAAAAATCCATTGTTGAAATAAGTTAACCCAGAACCCAGTTAATAAAAAGTTTATCTATGCGAAATAACAAGTTGAATATTATATTTAAAATTAAAATCTCACAACGAAATAAATCTAATAGTTACAATAAGTTTGGCGTATTTTTCTCAAGTTACAATCAATTAAGCAGGGCCCATAGGGGCAACGAAAATATTTTGGGCTAAATATTACAAGTATAATAATTTGGTCCCGGACAATTTGGTCCCGGACAATTCGGTCCCGGACAATTCGGTCCCGGACAATTCGGTCCCATTAATATGCATGTTTTGGGACCGAATTGTCCTAGTCAGTATCCGGACAATTCGGTCCCGGACAATTCGGTCCCAAAACATAAAATTAATGGGACCGAATTGTCCGGGACCGAATTGTCCGGGACCGAATTGTCCGGACCGAATTGTCCGGGACCGAATTGTCCTGCTTCCATAATATATACTTCTAATAATAAATGAAAAGTAGCAAAACTAATTAATGACAATTTAAAATATACATATATAAAACACATTACTTACTAAAGTACAAAACGTATTAGGAACCATCTAAAAATAATGTTGCGGTGCGATGAGGGTCAGCAACTTCGTGACAAAACTGTGGCATCCAGGGTGCCGCAAAGGTGATGGCTGAGGGCGAGGGGGTTTATAATTTCGAGGTACTTAATATATAATTATTATATTTAAAAAATGAATTATAAGGGAGAGTGGCAGGTGGGTTAAAAGTAGAAGAAACTGCGACATAATTTATGAACGGCTCCAAAGTTACAACGAATAATGTACAACGAAAAATAATATTTTATATAGAACCAAAAATAACAAATCTATAATTTAAGAATATTTAAAACATAAGGGACACATTACAGCCTGTGACGCAGAGAAATATATAAGCTATTTTTCTTAGAACGAAGTTTGAGAGGCCACGGTGATAAGAGTAGTTCAATTTCATCAATAACTGACAATGGGTTAGTAGGACACTTTTCTACTTCATAGGACTGAAAATGCTCACTATAACCTAAAACTAACAATGGCCTAACAATTATCTTATACTGATTAGAATCGGTAATTAATATATTATTAATAGAACAAAATATAGGTAGAGAAGAAATATCAAAACCAAAACATACAAAATCTCCTAAGCAATAGTCAACCGAATACAACTCCATTGCTGAACATGACGTTATCTCCCTTATAATGCCATAATCCAGCAACAGGGAGTTTAATTCTGAAACTTCTGTTAGTCTTTGCAATTGAGTTGCTGTTGGTTGTTTAATTTGCATATCTACACCACTTATACCTACACCTGTACAACTAAAGAATTTATATGCCTGGGACATTTGATGTCGCGTTGATAAGGTTTTAACTATATTCTTAAAATTACACACAACTGAAGCTGTTTTCTTAAGCGGGGCGTGCTTTGCCTCACATCTCATGGACCACATTCCTAGAAGAGGGCCTGCCTGAATAATTGATGTAGGGTAGTGAATCAAATTATGAAATTTAAATTGTAAACGATCAGGGTTGAATGTACGTACATATATTTCAAGAAATTCACAAATTAATACAGAAAATAATGATATTTCACTTTGGTTAAAATTTGGTGCCATACTAAAAATAACAATTTCTCTAAGTTTCAACAACACCTTCCATACAGGATCATTAACAGCTACAAAATCACCAACTAGTAACGGCAAACCAAGTGTAAAATTAAGCATTTGAACCGCAGATAAATTAATGTGTTTACTTCGAAGTTTTTCTTCTTGAAAAAATGGCACAGAGGAAGAATGTTCGAACGCAAAAGATTTACATCGTCGGTTTAAATCATTCACTGAGAACATTTTATCAACAAATATAAATTTGTATAGGGCTGCGGAAATGACATAAATGCATACACCTTCAAATAGGTCATGCATAATGTAAAATGTGGAATTTTTAGACACATGATATGAAGGCAGTTGGTTGAAAATAGAAAATTCTTTTATACCTGTCGATGATGGATCGTTACATTGTATATCACTGTCATAATCAGAGTATTTTCTCAAAATTCCTTTATCTTCTGTCCACATATTTATAAAATTATTTCTGTGGCATTTACAGTACCGACAGGGAAAGTTTCCCGTAAATCCTGAAATATATCCTAGTAATGCATTAAGGTCTAGGTTATCTATCACCATGTAATTGGGAAATTACAATTCGTACGTTATAATTTACACCATTATAAGTAATATCAATTCCATCAATTTCCAACTTACATAGATTATCAATTAAAATTTGAAAAATATTATTACCAAATTGAGCTCTGTCTGAAGCACTGTGCATAAAGGAAATAAATAAATTAGACAGTTTACTATTAACCCTATTAGTACCGGGCTATAAAATGTTGTACAAATACCGGGAGGGGGTCATATTGACCCCCCCCCTCTAAAATCTACAAATATTTACGAAAACGTCTGATTTTTTGTTTGTACGTAGGTATCACTTGTCTGGATCCGACCGAAAAAAAAAATTTTCGAAAAAATGTACTGGGGTGGTTATATTGCAGCACCAAAATTACAAGTAGTGCACAATTTTCACAAAATTTGAAAGTTACATTTTCGGCTAATTATTTTTCAATACAGGTTTTCTGGGGCGCAAAATACATTGGCAAATATTTAAAAATGATATGATTATTATAAATGGCTGTTTAGTCCTCTCTGCGTAGGAAAAAAATGAAAAAAACAAGTAACCAGCACTTTTCAGTTAGAACACAAAATTTTTAATTCACTTATACGATGCTATAAATTCACATTTTCAGGTTTTCGAGGGCCCTGATTCTAATGGAATACATTTCTAATATGCCAGATCATTGCTACTTGTATTTTTCGGCGTAATTTGGCAAATTTTGGTGCTAGCACCAAATTTCGTACCCATCACCAAAAAGTACAAGTTTGCGATGTCCAGTGCTGTTTTTATTGATTCCATCGGATTCAGGACCCTCATAAACCCGTATAACGCAAGAAACAAGGTGATACTATCTACTGATCAATTTGCATATTTTCCAAAATTTGGTGCTGGCACAACAATTTTCACCCACCGGCGAAAAATACAAGTTTGAGAACTCTTATGAAATTTTTGCTGATTCCATTGAATTCAGAACCATCACAAACCCCTATAACGCAAGAAACAAGGTGACACAATCAATTGATTTATTTGATGGTTTTCAAAATTTGGTGCTAGCACAACATTTTGCACCCACATCCGAAAAATACAAGTTTGAGATGTCTAGTTCGATAATTATATATGCCATTGAATACAGAACAGCCATAAACCTCTAAAACGCAAGAAATAAATTGTCACAAGCAATTTTATCTATTGAATGGATTTTCAAAATTTCGTGCTAGCACCAAAATTTGCACACAGCACCGAAAAAATACAAGTTTGATACGCTTGGTGCAACTCGTATATATTTTATCGAATCCAGAACTCCAAAAAACCCCAATTGCGTAAAAAAACAAGTTTCAAACAATCAATTTACAAAATTGACATATTTCAAAATTTGGTGGTGGCACCAAAATTTGGCACCCACCGAAAAAAACAAGTTTGAAATTTCTAAATCAATTTATATGAATTCCATCCAATTTCTAACACCAAAAAACCGGTGTAAATCGAAAATAGAGATGTTACAATTCATATTTAATGAAATGTAATTTTCAAAAAACGTCTCAAAAGAAGTGCCAAAAGTAGGGTTAAAAAATGGTGCTATAACTCGAAAAGTACCCAATATTTTTGAAAACGGTTTTCACTACTAGGAAGACAATAGATTTTTAGGAAAAGTCATAAAATTTCAGATTCCCAACTGCGTTTGTTTCAGAATTATAATAAAAAAACCACGGGGGTTTAATAGGGTTAATACGAGGAGGAATACCTTTTAAAGTAATATAAGAATTGCCCACTTTATGAATATTTGCCTTAGATCCTAATGGGTTACAAACCTCAAAATCATCGTGATATAAAAAAGCAGGAATTACTATGCAGTTCTTATCGTCCTTATATTTCAACCTAGTTTCGTTTGATTTCCAAATAAGTCCATCTTTAAAATCACAAATCATATCGGATTCTGTGGTAGAAGATAAATATTCGATAACGGTATTAAAAACATTTGGCAAAGATAAAAACTTTCTAAAAAGGGATTCTAAGGGTATGTAATTACAGGATAAGAGCTTTGTTTTATATACTAGATTACTTGGTTGACCTACATGGTGTGCATCCATAGTCTGCTCAACAGGAAATGATTTGGGTGGGATGTATGCTCCAATCTGCTCAAGAACTTTGAGTTGCATATACTCTGATTTAATGCCTTTAAAGGGATCTGAGTAGATTTTCAGCGCATCCCGTAATACAGAGAGTTCCACCGAATAAGAGTCCGTATTTGATTCCAAAATATAATTTAAAGCATTACTAATAAGTTTAAATGGTTGCATAAAATAGGTATCAATCTCAGATATCAAGTTTTGAGTGACACTCCAAGGCACAGCTGCATTCCCTCTTAATTTTGAAATGAAACTCAACCCAATGCTACTTATTTGCATACCATTAAAATTAATTATTCCATTTGACATTAATAGTTTGATTTCTTCTAAATGATTGTCATTACCCGAATATTAGAATTATCATTATCTGTTTCATGGCATTCACTTCCACTCACAGATTCACTGGCAATTGATTGCTCTACATCTAGTGATAGACCCAGAATATGTTTGTTTTTAATATGATCTTCCAAAGATTCAAATTTAAAGTAGTCTATGCTACATCCATCCTGTCCACAAAGTAGTCGCTCTCCTCGCACTTTTTTGAAATGTACAAATCTGAGATGATTTCGATATAATTGAAATGAACTAATTTTCACTTTGCAGTATGGACACACCACCATGATTAAAGAAATGACCAGAATAAAGTTACCACGAACAATATATATGATATAGCAAATAATGCTGTGAACTGAGACTGAACTGAATTCGGAACTGAAATTAACTGAAGGTGTTTTATAATAATATTAGTGCTTATCAATAATTGAAGCTAAGTAGAGAAATAAAAAAAACAAATGAGGTAGATAACTTACAGAAAAGTTTCAATTCACAACACGAATTTAGATAGGCCTAATATAAAACATATCAGAGTGAGCAGTAACAATCCACAATTGACAAAAGAAAACAAAAAAACATTCGCGAAGTACAAAATGATATATTGATAATGGCAGTGAATAAAAATCAAATTAAATCATTGCAAACTTAATGTACAAACACATATCGCCCCTTAAGAATTAAAAGGCCTCATCTACAAATTTCGAAAAAAATTTTATTTGCTAAAGGGATTCTACTGTGTCAGGCGCATCTTCTGTATAAACCTTAAAGCTTCTGGCCAATCCGATCCAGAGTTATAGCGTGTACAAGTTGGGCCTTAAAACATGATTGGCTAATTTTTTTCAATTCAAAGAGCAAAAAAGCCTCATCTACAAATTTTGTATATTAGAACTTATACAGTACGGCTGTCGGCTGTCTGTTTAGTGTAGAGTTGTATGTACAGTTCTGCTCAAAACGTGTAACTGTCAGCATGTTGACATAAATTATTGTATGTGTGTAGGCGTATGCCGGATTCAGAATTTAATTTGTTATTCTGATCCGCCTAGAACTTTGAAAATGTCAACCATTGACTATGATGTACTAAGCGAACTATTAAGATTAGAGGAAATAAACAGTACCGTACAAAACGTGGCGCAACCAGAATTGGCAGTCCCACCGGTACCGGAAAATAATATGGTACAGCCGCAACCGGCTATCATCACTGAAAACAATTCATTGGGAGTAGGAGCACCGTTCAAAGGATTTGTTGTCGAATTCGGCGGTTTTGGTACAGTTGACACTATTGACTGTACAAAAGTGGCCGATAATATCGAATGGAGTATAAGTGATAGCGATACAAGTACTACAGATGACAATAATAGTGACTCGGAATGGGTGATGACAAGTAATAGTAGTAGTGATGATGACGAAGAGAAATCGGAGAAGCCTAGCTGTAGTGCGGATAATGAAATCCATTCCGCTTCATCTTCTAAAAATACACAAGCAGAAAAACGCAAGCGCATGAAGAGAGGTAAAGCGCGCAGCCAAAGCTTTGGAAGCGAAATAAAAATAAACGGCGGCGAGTTGTTGGACTTGCCTATCATTCAGCTACACAAAATCAACAGGTTTTGAAGCCCGCGAGAAATCTCAAAGAAGCATGTCAATGCAAGGATGGTGACAATAAAACTGTCCGTTGTAGGTTATTGATGGAAGAACAAAGGCAGGCTATTTTTAATCAGTTCTGGAAAATGCCCACTTGGAGTGAAAAACAGGCATTTGTTGGTACATTAGTCGAACGAAAAGATGTAACCCGACGGACAACAGAGTCTGTTGAGGTTAGTGATGGATTCAGGAGTTTGATAGTTCATAACCCCCGCCCCACTTCGTTTGTATTTTAGGTTTTGGAATCTTGAAGTGGGGTGGGGGTGGATCTATAATAATTACCCTGAATCCATCACTGGTGATACAGGGTGCCAAGATGAAACGGAATAATTTCTGGATATTTTATCTACCATTGTCTGAACAAGGCGATAGGGTTCGTGTATGTAAGAGTGGAATTGTTGGTTGAATTGGTAACCTTGTTTCAACGTATAATATTTAACTCTTGCACACTGTGGAATTGTTGGTTGAATTGGTAACATTGTTTCAACGTATAATATTTAACTCTTGCACACTGTGGAATTGTTGGTTGAATTGGTAACATTGTTTCAACGTATAATATTTAACTCTTGCACACTGTGGAATTGTTGGTTGAATTGGTAACATTGTATCAACGTATAATATTTAACAAAAATACAATTATGTTCATTGTCGTTGAATTTTAACGTTGAGGAAACAGTAACATTTCAGAAAAATTAAAACTAGTTATTGCAGTTGATTTGTTAACGTTACACAAACGCATAATATTCAACGCATACAGAGTAAGTATTTTTGGTTTTATTATTAACAATATAATAACGTAATATAAATAACACAAGTAAAAATTTGGCATCATGGTTGAAGTTCTTACGTTGTATCAATGTTAGTCCTTGATATAAAACTAAAATAGGTATTTGTGGTTAAGTTCCTAACGTTGATGCAACATTTAAAGTTCAACTAAATAACATGGTAGATTGTATGGTTGAATTGCTAAAGTTGCTATAACGTAATTTGCATAACGTTGGTTTGAGGCACAATTTGCAACTTCATATCAACGTACATAGAAGGTTTTAGTGGATTAAACTAATAATTTGTAATTTTGACAACCTTTATGCAACGTTGTTTCAACATTTACTCTGGGTTGAAATATACTACTAATATTTTGTTTATTTTTCAACGTAACATCTACATTACAACACCGTTGAAAAAATACGCTAACCATTAATCAACGGTGTCAACCTTCTAACAACGTTGATTCAACGTGTCCGTGTTGCCTGGGTAGGTTGTGGATATATTCGATATGCCTCCAGTCGGTTCGAATGTCCCATGTTCCCGGCTGGAATCAGACCCGGAAGGACTCAGAAAGTCGCTTGGACTCAGTGTCAGTCCAGCGGTAGAGGAGATATTCGATAGACCCCCTGGCGGTTCGAATGTCCCATGATCCTGGGTGGAATCGAACCCGGAAGGACTCGGAAAGTCGTTCGGTGTCAGTCCGGTGGTAGAGGAGCTATTCGATATACCCCCCATCGGTTCGAAGACCGGAACAGACACCTTGTATAATATGTGGGTGGTGGTTTGAGGCAAAATTTAAATATCTATTGGAATGTGTCGATTTCTGATATACAGTAGTGCTGAAAGTGCAATGGCTCAGGGTTATAAGTACATCAAGAAAGGGGAGTTTTCCAAGTGAGTCTTGTTGTTCTACAGTAAATTTGATATTAGGTGGAGTGAATTGAGATTATTTAGAAGATCATAAACTTTGTCCTTATGTACCAAACACCAAGTATCGTCAACGTATCTAAACCAACAGTTAGGTAAGAAACCCCGTTGCCTAGCAACATGTTCTAATTTATACATGAACAAACAACTTAGGACAGGGGACACCGGGTTACCCATAGGTAAACCTTTAATTTGTCGGTAGATGGCGTCTTTATACTGAAAGGCAGTTTGGTCTAACACTACATTCAATAGTGCTTTAAAAGCACCCCCCTTTAGGCCTGTCCTGTTTTCAAATTCAGGATCTGCCTTTATAATGTCCATAACTACGTCAAGAGCTTCATATTTAGGAATGTTACCGAACATGTTTACAATGTCGAAGCTTACTTGTATTTCATCAGTAACTACATTTGCGTCCTTTAATAAGTCTGTAAAATTTGCCGAGTTCTTAATGTAAGTCTCCCCATTGGGTAAATAATGTGACAAACTATCAGCTATGAATGATGCGCTATGCGTTGGTGAAGGCTACTATATTACGTAAGGGCGTATTTTCTTTATGTATTTTGGGGTTACCATACGTGTAAGGCAGATTGGCATGGTGACTGCCCAAACTAGAACATAGTTTATGGCTGATATCCCCGTTATCTACTAAGAGTTTCAAGGTAGAATTAACTGCTCTCTCATATTTTGCAAGTGGGTTCGTTGCAACTTTCTCAAACTGAGTGGTGTCTTCTAATATTGTACACATTTTACTATTGTAATCCTCTATGTCTAGCACTACTGTTTTGTTCCCTTTGTCAGCAGGACGAATAATGATATCTTTGTCCTTCATTAAGCCCTCCATGATCTCCCACTCTTTGTCTGTAAAGTTAGACAAAACCTGTTTTCCCCTATGCCCATCTACCAGCGCTAAAGCCTCATTAGCCTCAAGCGCTAAAGCCTCAAGCCCCCTTAGTATCTTTGTCCTTCATTAAGCCCTCCATGATCTCCCACTCTTTGTCTGTAAAGTTAGACAAAACCTGTTTTCCCCTATGCCCATCTACCAGCGCTAAAGCCTCATTAGCCTCAAGCGCTAAAGCCTCAAGCCCCCTTAGTTCCCCCCAATTAATTGCTATATCTCGGAAACTAGAAGTCGCATCGAATTTTTAAATATATCAAAAATTTTAAGATATATTAACCCTATTAGTACCGGGCTATAAAATGTTGTACAAATACCGGGGGGGGTCATATTGACCCCCCCCCCCCCCCCCCCCCCCCTCTAAAATCTACAAATATTTACGAAAACGTCTGATTTTTTGTTTGTCCGTAGGTATCACTTGTCTGGATCCGACCGAACTAAAAATTTTCGAAAAAATGTACTGGGGTGGTTATATTGCAGCATCAAAATTACACGTAGTGCACAATTTTCACAAAATTTGAAAGTTACATTTTCGGCTAATTATTTTTCAATACAGGTTTTTTGGGGTGCAAAATACATTGGAAAATATTTAAAAATGATATGATTACTATAAATGGCTGTTTAGTCCTCTCTGCGTAGGAAAACAATGAAAAAAACAAGTAACCAGCACTTTTCAGTTAGAACACAAAATTTTTAATTCACTTATACGATGCTATAAATTCACATTTTCAGGTTTTCGAGGGCGCTGATTCTAAGGGAATACATTTCTAATATGCCAGATCATTGCTACTTGTATTTTTCGGCGTAATTTGGCAAATTTTGGTGCTACCAAGGCGCAATAGGATGAGTGACAGGTTAGATGGTTTATTTCAGTTCGATGGCCTATCTCTCTCTGAATTTCTGAGTTATCGCCTATTCTTTACACTACTTAATTATGAAGCTACTAAATGTACCCTAAATCGCAATTTTGTCCGTTACTTTAATTATATTCCAGAATTTCCTTTTCTACTGTTACCATAATTTGTTAATGTTCAGCCCTATTCTTATTTTATTTTAATTTAATTTAATTCTACTGTCCTACTACTTACTATTGCCTATGGATTATTCTATTTCATAATCCATATTCTGGCCTACTCTGTGGGCTTGTGCAGTACAACAGTATGCGTCGCGTGGCCATACGATTTATCCAGCTGTACTCATATGCCCCCCTCTCGCTACTCACTACTGACTAATATCTATACTATATATACCCTTCTACCTCTATCTCTTACTAACCGGTACTAGGTACCCTCTTACTAACTTCTAACTCTCTCTAACTAACTAACGGTACTACGTACCCTCTAACTCTTACTCTATCTAACTAACGGTACTACGTACCCTCTTACTACTCTAACTCCACTGACTAACTAACGGTACTACGTACCCTCTTACTACTCTAACTCCACTAACTAACGGTACTACGTGCCCTCTTACTACTCTAACTCCACTAACTAACTAACGGTACTACGTACCCTCTTACTAACCTCTAACTCCACTAACTAACTAACGGTACTACGTACCCTCTTACTAACCTCTAACCGCACTAACTAACTAACAGTACTACGTACCCTCTTACTAACTCCTCTAACACTCCTAACTAACGGTACTACGTACCCTCTTACTAACCTCTAACTCCACTGACTAACTAATGGTACTACGTACCCTCTTACTAACTCCTCTAACACCCCTAACTAACGGTACTACGTACCCTCTTACTACTCTTACTATCTAACTTCTATCTGCCTACTTACTGCGTACCTAGTTATTATTATTATTATTTATATTTTTTTTTTATTTTATTTTTATGTGTGGGAAGGGCGTCTCGCCCTCAATCCCACCCCCCTCAGTCCAAAACTTGGACGACTAAACTCTACTAAACTCCACTCTAACTCAAGGTGCCCCCTCTAGCAGACAGCACTTCCCTACAGCCCTCCTGTAGGTCTTCCTGTCTTTTGCACCTATCTTGCCACCTATCCGCACTTCTACCGATCGGACTCTTCCGTCCTCATCGGAGTAAGTGCCTACAACTCTCGCCAACCGCCACTGGTTGTTGATGATGGTATCATCCGTGACGATCACGAGATCACCCTCTCTCAACTCTCTGTTTGTTTTCCTCCACTTACTTCTTCTGTGAAGCGTGGGTAGGTATTCCTCAACCCATCTCCTCCAATACTCTGCGCGTATCGCCTTAGCGACTTTCCAACTTTGGCGGGAGTGTATGTCATCTGGGTCTACACCCCGCATATCGATGGTCGCTGGCCTTTCCATTAGGAAATGGCTGGGCGTCAGCACGTCTAGTGACTCATGGTCATCATTCTCTGGATATAGCGGTCTGCTATTAATGATACCCTCACACTTCGCAAGTACTGTCCTTAGCACGTCCTCCGTAACCATATGTGTGTTCATCAACTTCGTCATCAGACGCTTCGAACTACCCACGAGTCTCTCGACGCATCCTAGGGTATGCGGTGCATACGGCGTCCTCCTCTCCCACTTTACTTGTCGTCGCCTCACTTTGACTTCCTCTCCTTCCAGGATACCCAAGGCCTCTGCCATCTCGTTCTCCGCCCCCACAAAGTTGGTCCCGTTGTCGGAGTATATTACTGCGATCGTCCCACCTTTGCGGTCTCTAAACCTCTCTAAGGCATTAATGAATGCCGATGCGGTTGTATCTTGGGCGAGTTCTATCCCTACCGCCCGCGTGTTATTACATACGAAGATAATACTGTAGCGTTTCTCCGTGTGCCGCATCACCTTGATCTTTATCGGCCCGAACATGTCCACACCGCAATGCGTAAATGGCGGGTCGTGTAGTCTTACCCTACTCGCCGGTTGTGGTGCCATCTCCTGTATGGCTCGCTCCTTCTTCGCTCGTCGGCAGCTCTGGCACTGCCCCACTACCGCCTTTACCTTCTTCCTCAACTGTTTGACCCAAAAGGTCCTCCTTATCTCCGTGAGGGTTCGGTTGGTGCACCCGTGCAATATAGACTTGTGGGAGTCCCAAATAATCTGGTGGACTATCGGTGATCCTGTGGGGATGATGATGGGCTTCGGTGGTACGACGATACTGTTGTTGTATCCCACCCTAGAGTTCATTACTAGGATCCCGTCGTCATTAAGTTGTGGTGACAGCGTGATCAGCTCGCTGTCCCGCCGGAGATGCTGTTGTTTACCGACGCGTTCCACCTCGTCGCCGTAGTTCTTCCTCTGCTCATAGTGGATGACTGCTTTGGCCGCTCCTTCCAGATCTATTGTCATTCTAATCTTCACGTCTTTGCCAACTCCCCTGAGGAAACTGGCATTGGATTGTTATATTGTGACACAGAAGCGCAGGTACTCTCACCAGATGGTGAAACTGAGTTTTTCTCAATCCTGGCTGGCGTACTGCAAGGTGACACATTAACACCATTACTATTTGTAATTGTGCTGGATTACGCAATGAGGACGGCCACAACGGGTGAAGATCTGGGATTCACACTTCAAGAACGCAGAAGTAGTAGATATCCGGCAACTACAGTCACAGACACCGACTTTGCGGATGACATCGCCCTGCTCTCTAATACGCTAGCAGATGCACAGCTTCTACTAAATAAAGAGGAGAGGGCTGCTAAGGAGGTTGGATTGCATATAAATGCTACCAAGACCGAATTCATGACCTTTAATGTTGATGGAAACTTGACAACCATTGATAATAATCAACTAAGGCAGGTCGATGACTTCCAGTACCTTGGATCATGGATAGAGAGTAGCAAAAAGGACATAGAAGTTAGGAAAGCAAAGGCTTGGGTAGCTCTATCAAAAATGGATACCATCTGGAAATCAGATCTCTCCAGGCACCTGAAGACTAAGTTCTTTCGAGCCACGGTGGAAAGGGTATTTTTATACAGGGGTGGGACCAGGACACTGACTAAATCACTTGAACAACGAATTGATGGTTGCTACACAAGACTACTAAGGGCGCAGCCCTAAACATCAGCTGGAGACAACACATGACAAACGCCGAGCTTTATGGTACATTACGCTTCCAGGGGGGGGGGGGGGGGGGGTGTTTTCCTTCCCAATTGTACTTGATCCAGTCTCAGGGATCGTTTTTGGATTTTTTTTTCTTGTCTCAAAGTATAAAATATCTCAGACCCCATCCCCGCATTACATAATTTAGGGATGGCCTCTTGTACAATAAAATTTTATAAAAGACCTTGTCTGACATTAAAAATTGCTTTTAAAAATGTTCCCTATTGTCTTTCCTGTATGAGTGGAAATTATTGGTTTTTATTTAATTTTCATAGGTAACAGTCATATGAATACTTTTGAAACACAAGAATCCAATACATATGACGATGAAGATGCTGCAGTTACTGCTATAAAAATCCCGCAATTGCAAGATACCAATGATCCTGATTGGACTTTGGATTATTCTTCATCTTACTGTAATGATTCTGAGGATAATGAACCCCAGACACTGGAAGACCAATATTGTGTCAATGTGAAAACTGGCAATTCGGAGGCAAGTCTTATGGTGGTGTAACCAAGCGATATCATAAAGAATTCCAGGCCTGCAATAAGAAAGTTATTAAGATTACATGGCACATGAGGGAGCACCATAAGGTAAATGGTAATTGGGAAACGGTAAGTGGGAAAGTAAAATGGTAAATGGGAAACGGGTCCCAATGAAGAGCGAGTACATATTATAAAGCACATGAAATGTTATGCTGTGCCTAAAGATGATAATGAAGATGATAGACTGTTCATACACCACATCAGTGAGTTTTAGGCCTATTTACAATTGCCCATGTATGATATGGAGTGGAAAGATGTCATAATTCAGCTGGGATTATATTATAGTGACACGTTTATTGGTGGTGGTTGAAAAGGTTACCATGCAATCCTCTAAAATATCTTTGCGCCTTCTTCCTCACCATCAGAGGTGGGTCATTAAGAGATTTATCTGATCTTCTGATTGCATGGAACATGCATTCACCATCCCCACAGACATCAACAAGTGTTAATTCCGTGTCCCTTGTTTCACTTTGAAACCAAAGTAGTTTGCATTGGTCTGTACAGCCCAGGAGGTAGAAGGCTGTGATGAAGTTGGAGGGGGTGGTGGCATGTGAACTTCTTGAGATATTGAACTATCTGTTATACCTGTTCTTGATAGGTTTGTCCTGATTGATGGTTGGGATGATAGAGAAACTTGTTCATCAGATGACAAAGGATAGGGGTTGGTTGTGTAGTTTCCTTGGCACCAAGTGATGTATTGGCTGACAGGGCCACTTTCTGGAGTAGAAGTTGTGGAACTGAACCATTACCTAATCCTGATCTTGTGACAATTTTATGTCGACCCAAACACTCAACACTGCAGTATTTCTTACTGTTGTAAGGGATCAGCTTATTACACTCTCCACAAGTTCTCACAGCCCGTAGACTCTCATGTAACAGTGTTGTTTGTATCTCTATATTAGATGACATTTCACTGATAGACTCCCAATTACTTTTATTGGAATCTTCTTTCTGAGCTGCCTGATACTTAACTTTGCAAGATCTACTGCAATATTTCCCTCCTACATAAATAGTTGCAGAGCATGTTCGGCAATATCCTGATTTCTGCGGCTGCAGATTAGCCACATAACAACCTTTACTTCGTCTATTATTAATTTTACAGTTCTTAGATGTAACATCATCTGAACTTTTACCATCTGGAACATCCTGCTGACTAATCCAGTCTATTAATCTCTGTTCATCCCAGATGACTCACTTCCAGCAGATGAACCACTTCTTCCCTTCCTACTTACATAATTATTCTTGTTGTGCTGATCTCCACATATCTGACAATACAAATAATCTCCTCTTTTGATGTCTCCAGCATATGGTGCAATAATTTCGTTGGCGACCAATGCTACGATTATGAGTTGATGTGTAAGCTCTGGACTAACCTTAGTTCTTCCAACCTTTTCCCACTTTTCTGTATTTATATCTTCACTTGCTAGGACATTGGTCCTAGACTCTGGCAGTGAACTTGGCAGTGAAAATTCCAAACTGTACTGATGGCTGTCAGACATTCGAGATTTATGTTGAGAAATCTTTCGGCGTTTGAAATCAAACTTCTCACAAACTTCTTATTGGCTTTAATTATTGGCTTGGCTGGGATTAATTGTCTTAAATTGGCAATTTAATTCAATTCATGAGGGGACATGAATTTAAAATATATTCCCGTAAATTTTATTATTTTAATTTAGGATGGGCACCAATTTATTCCAGAACATGTCTGGGGATGTCAACGACTGATTCCAGAAATTTTGTTTTTTAAGTATATCAGTGGGTGCCACGATATCTTAATCGAATAGAATTTCAGTTGGTCAAATAGTTTAACAAATTTACTGTTAAATGAACATCTCCTAATATACATATTATTTTCAAATAACAACACCATATCCAGTACTGATTGTTTAAACAGCGATTAACCAGCGAAATTAATCGCATATTTGCACCACATGCGCAATAGCTGGAGCAAGGTTGGCGGGACGTAGAAATGTGTTGCTAGAACAACAACCAACAGAGACCATCACCAAGTGGCAAGGCAGGTCGTCCTTATAATCACTTGCAGTCAGCCATTGGTTGTCCTGAACAATGAGTCAGGTATAATGATACAAGCTTCTGTGTTTAAACATTGCGTATTCGAATTCAGTTTCTCCGATAATGAAGAATAGATAATGGGGAATAGAAAATATTTAAGAAAATAGAGAAAATGCCTTTCAATCAATCAATCAATGCCTTATCCATTGCACTTGGTGGTCCGCACAAAACCACTTTGTTTTTGAGTCTATTATTTCGAATATGTAGGAGTGAATGCAAGCATATATGTATATCTGAATGTTGAGTATATATGAATGTTGAGTTCTGATAACCGCACAATTTATCGTGCCCATCCCCGGATACTAACCACAAAGGACCCTTTGAATTGAAAGCTCCAGTGCGGACCCGTTTACGGTTTTCTAGTCGTCGTTTTTCCAGCACATCCGGGTACTCTTCTCTCATTATTTCATATACAATATCACGAGGAACACATATATTGTAAACAGTGCGAAGCTTCAAATTCATGGCTCTATATCCTAAATATTTTCCAGGAGTTGCTGCAGGCAGCAACTCCTGGAAAACATTTAGGATATAGAGCCATGAATTTGAAGCTTCGCACTGTTTACAATATATGTGTTCCTCGTGATATTTTTTTTTCTTTAAATTAATACATTTGGCCGTTAACGCCATCTTTCATGTTAACAAATGAATACGTACAGCATATAGCTGTAATAAGTCCAGTAATAAAGCGCTAAATACGGTTAGTTTATATAGAGTTTATTTTGCCTCCTCTTCAGGTTCAAGTCCAGACAGCCAAGTTTTTATTGCCCATTTTTTGGCAATTGGCATAGGACTGGTAGCAATTCGGACGTTTCCATTCGTCTGGTCGATGCTAAAAGAGTACATCTTGTCTCCGTCAAACTGAGCGTCGGTAACTTTGCCATTGCGGATGTCTTGTATCTCCTTGTCTACTAAATCCGCAACCCGCGCCTTGCAGGTGCTGAAAGATGTTAGAAGCGCCGACTTCCTCTCGATCTTATTAGAGTTGATTCTCGGAAAATGACACGAAGGGATTGCAATAAAATCTCCCGAGACAGTCTGGGATTTCGTAGCAGAGCCCTTTAACGGGGCTGCCCACTTATTAATGAACGGATGATTATGTAGCATTGCTTCTTGGTTGTTAATCCGTCTGAGGTCTAACTTTGATTTTACTGGAAGTTCCGATCTGCACCTAAAAGTACCTCTTTCAAATCCGACTAACTCTCCAATGACATTCAGGTTATCCGTACAGGCGTCCAGCATCCAAAGGATTACAACCTCTGGCTCGCAGAGGGAGGGCTCGTGACATAGGTTCATCCGTGCGATAACTTGGGACGGTTCGGCTTCACGATTTGTTTCAATGCTCCAATGAGCTAGTGGGACGCATACCTTTACCTGTGACTTTGGTAAGAATGTTGCGAATGACTGGAGGATAAAGGAATGACCGTTTTTGAAATCATCATTCTCCATTTTGGGCATTTCCTGCCCAAATTTCTTGATCAATTCTTTTTGTTCCGCCCTTACGGAGCAGTCCATCAGTCCGCTAATTACTTTAGCCGCTTTAGTAGCGCCTGCCTTATTAACTGCAGCTACCTGCGTTTTGGCAGTGTCTTTCCCTAGCACCCGGCGGCCACCCTTTTTACCAACTGAATTGTTATTTAATCGTTTAAGGTTCACCTTCCCTCGGTGGGAGCTTAAAGCTTCCAGTTTATATACGAGTCCGAGGTTCTTCCGATATTTGATTTGATCTGTTTTCCCAAGGGTACAGCCCTTGATTCCAAAGACCCTCAAGGCATCCCTCACCTTCATGGCGGAGTCGTTAGTGAGTTTCATCCTGGTAGGGTTCACTAGTGCCCGATATCGTGTTGCCACCTCCGAAAAAAGTCCTAGCCCTTTGTCTAGATTTTCTAATCTCTTCTTTAAATATTCAACTTCAGTAGCATTAGGGCCATAGTCACCAAACCGAAAGTCCTTGGGAGACTTGAGTACGGAGAGTATAACTTTAGCGACTGAACTGATGTTCAGTTTGCGGATCTTTATTTTGCGGTCAGCAGCGATGAGTCTAATAGTCTGGTAAAAAGTGTCAGTCGAGTCCTCATACAGGGCCTCTCCTGGGTAATTGGATAAATATTCTTCCCATTTTTTGTCGGTGCGTTCCTCACTACCAGCATTATTCTGCCATTTAGATTTGGCATTATCTACTGTAATCTTGCTCTTAGGGGTGATAACCTGTAGATTCCCCTCAACTGTTCTAACGAGGCCCCAGGCCCTTTTTACCAGAGTCATTACATCGATCCCTGTTTCGAAGATCGAATTCAACATCTGTCCTCGACATATCAATGCCATAATTCCCTTCGAAGTACTCATGAGGAATTCATACCCAGTTACGCTCTTCTCTTTGTCGCCGACCGGCCATCCGGGCATAGAACTAGTGAGATAATTACGAAGTGTCGATGCATCGTCAACTGAGATCACCACTTCAAGTATATCATCGATTGAGGTCGCTTGGTTTACATCCAACGGAATTGTCATAAGTGCTATATTGCTCGATTGGAACTTTTTCATCACCGCTGAGTTGGTCGCCCCGTTTGAGCTTGGCCTTTTCTCAGGTGACACTCTTTGCGCCAGCGCGTCGTCTGCAACCATACACACGTCCGGATCGACCGTTTGTGATGAGTTTGAGTCTTGACTGGATGCCATTGTTAATGGGTTTGTATAGTAGTTTGTTAATTAACCTCTTGCTATTGCCTATACTGGTTACCCTGTTGTTTCAGTCCCTTTATCAAATCGAAGAAAAACAGGCATGCAATACTGCAAAGTAGTAATCAATTCAATATACAGTCGCGAAATAACCTTAGGACAGGAGTTTGACTTCATAACTCTCAGCAGTAATAATTTTCTTGAATACGAATCTTGGAAACCATAAATAGCTAAGGGGAATGTTGAGTTCTGATAACCGTACAATTTATCGTGCCCATCCCCGGATACTAACCACAAAGGACCCTTTGAATTGAATGAAAGCTCCAGTGCAGACCCGTTTACGGTTTTCTAGTCGTCGTTTTTCCAGCACATCCGGGTACTCTTCTCTCATTATTTCATATACAATATCACGAGGAACACATATATTGTAAATAGTGCGAAGCTTCAAATTCATGGCTCTATATCCTAAATGTTTTCCAGGAGTTGCTGCAGGCAGCAACTCTTTTCTAGACCAATTTTGCGCAACAGTTTCACTGAGAAATGATTTTAAACCATAATCACTATTCCATGCCATTATTAGCAGAAACCCTTAAATTACCTACCGTCCCGGGCCTGATCACTGCTGCCGCATTGTACCTACAAGATTTGTATGTAGGCCTACTGATGTAGGCTCGTAGCTTGAATTTCAGTACCGGAATACTGAAACTAATCTCGAACTACAGGATACTGGAAGCCTACCGGTACAGCAAAACAGTATGTTAGTTAATGATACTGCAGGAAATACACATTTTGGCAGCTGTAGGCCATGTTTCCATGTGTTTGAAAGTATTTGGCAGCAGTCGGCCACGTGTGAATTCAATTTTACTTTGCAATTTTTTTTTCTATTTCGCTGTGGCCGAGTACTGCCACCTATACAGTATAATATAACTGCAGTGGTTAGTATTAAATGAATACCTGGCTTTTTAAGAAAAAAATTTAACATATTTTTTTATTGAATTTTTTTTATTGAATTTTTTTATTGAATTTTTTTGTAATTTTTTTTATTGAAATTTTTTTTATTAA
>JAUCBJ010001995.1:0-16156 GCA_032718475.1 Nemertoderma westbladi | reverse complement strand
ATCCAAAACCGTGTTTTCATAATATAATTAATTTTGCCAGTTCAACCAAAAACGTGTTTTCATAATATAATTAATTTTGCAAGTTCATCCAAAAACGTGTTTTCATAATATAATTAATTTTGCCAGTTCAACCAAAAACGTGTTTTCATAATATAATTAATTTTGCAAGTTCATCCAAAAACGTGTTTTCATAATATAATTAATTTTGCCAGTTCAACCAAAAACGTGTTTTCATAATATAATTAATTTTGTAAGTTCATCCAAAAACGTGTTTTCATAATATAATTAATTTTGCAAGTTCATCCAAAAACGTGTTTTCATAATATAATTAATTTTGTAAGTTCATCCAAAAACGTGTTTCCATAATATAATTAATTTTACGGTCCCATTTTTGTAATCATAGTTTTTGTATAGTAGGTCCGAAATGTCAGTAACCCCTCCCCTCTCAATCAAATTAGGTTAAAATTCAACAGGCCGCCTACTCATTGATTATGCGGCCTTTTGATTACTAGACCTAGACTAGACAACTCAACCTAGAAAAAAATTTGTGATTTCTTTAGAAAGAAATAAGAAATACCTGAGTGTTTAAAGCTCATCTATCCCATCATAGTAGTACAGTACTACTACAAGAGTCCCACAAGAAATGAAAACAAATAAGTTGGTGCCAGTTCCCAAGAAGGGCAATCTAACACTCTATCTATGGTTCTTTTCGGGGAATCTCATTGATCTCGATTTCTGCAAAGCTATACAACAGAATTTTATTAAATCGCATCTGGGATCCCATTGAGAGCTCCGTGGAAATCAGAATGGGTTCCGTAAAGGTCGTGGGACCATGGAGCCCATTTTCGCACTTAGAGGGATAAATTGAAGAGTTATCAAAAAAGCAAGACAGGCATCTGGCTGTTATCTTTGATGACTTCTTCAAGGCCTTTGATTCAGTCTCGCTCACGTATGTTCAGCATACTTTCATTATATGGGATTCCTAATGAAAATTATTGCAGCAATCAGATCAGTATAGGATGGTTCAACAACGTTTGTGTCTACTGTTGATGGGTGACACAGAACCATTTGAAGTGTTATGGGGAGTAGTCCTCCAGGGAGACGAACTTGCACCATTCTTGTTCATAATTGTGGTTGACTATGTTCTACTCATGTCCTTAGATGATCATAATGATGATGGGGTGATGGCAACTCCACCTAATGGCTCCAGAAGTCGAAGAAATAACCTAAAGTACCTAACTGATCTAGACATTGCTGATGACTTAGGAGTACTCTCAGAATCACTAGAGGGAGCCCAAAGGCTCCTCAGCTCATTAGAACAGGCTGCTTCTAGTGTTGCTCTTTTTATTAACTCCAAATAGACCAAACTTAGACAGTTAACTTTGAAAGTCATCAGCAAGTCTCTGACCAGATGAGCATAAGCTCAAAGGATGGTATGCTTGAGCATGTGGACGACTTCTGTTACCTGGGATCATGGATCCGGAAGTCAGATGAGGACCTTCGAATACGTAAGGGAAATGCATGGGCAGCTTTCAATAGGCTTTCCAGGATTTCTAAGTCACATAGAATTAATCGGAAACTTAAGGTCCGATTATTTAAAGCAGCAGTAGTTCCAGTACTCCTCTACGGGAGTCCATGCTGGGCTCTAACTGCTGAGGACACCAAGAGGACCAGCCAGTGCATAATCTTGTGCTTTGGCAGCCTCATGGAGTGAATAAGCATGGTGGACAGCCCATGTCTTTCTTGAGATGCATCTTAAAGGAAACTGGCCTTGAAGATGCGGATGATCTAGCAAATGTCATCGGTAATAAGGGAGTTGTGGCGGCGCAATTTTGTCTACAAGCCGGCACAGCATTCTTAAAAATGCAGCTGCAATGCAGCATGTCGATCCTAGTAGTAGTAGATTACGAGACCTAGACTAGAAAACTCAACCTAGAAATAAATTGTTCATTTCTTCATGTTTTAATTTAAAATTTAGTTTTGTAATTTTATACTTTTGTATATAGATTTACATTCATGCATAAGTTTCCACTATTGTAAATATTTTTGCTCTTGCATATATTTTTTTATAACTAATATATTTTTTTAATTAAAATGAATTCACTTTATAACATTGCTATTAGTTTAGAATATTGGAAGATATATCCCCGTTTCAACTTATAATAAAGTACCGGTCCATAACAATTAAGAATGGTGACAAGACTATGTGAAGCTTCGCCTCTGCAATACCACAAGAGTAACTTTCAGATCATTTTCATTCTTGGAATACTTGCAATCTGCAAGACACACTTGTAGATAAGCTAATCATCAGTTATTTCTTCAATATATCTATTTCCCTCGGTGTTATCCAACTAAGTAAAATCATAATCTTGAAGCTTGAAATCGTATGCATTAGTATATTATTGAATAAATTCGTAAAGTAATATGCATAATATAACATAAATATAGCATAAATATAATGCGTCCTCTGAGGTCCTATCTCCCCCTCCCACACCCGCTAACAACACGGGGGAGACTAGCTTTATATATATTTTTGCTATTTTATTTATTAATTATTTAATCTGTGCAATTATAATGTGCACAAATTGCAATTCCAATGCAATTACCATCCAATCACAATGTGCTCTGTAATTAAGAATGCAGTATAAATACACCATATTCTACTATAAAACATATGCATTAGTTTATATTCCAATTTATTGCTTATTATTATTATAGTGGTGATCTCAACAACGCCGCGGTATGAACCCCATTGGGCTTTTCCAACTTGGAAGGAATGTAAAGATTATATGACTTTAATAAAAGATCCCGCATACTTCGAAGACGTTCATGCTGTGCAGAGAAATGTAGATGGGGAAATGGGTAAGATAAATATTATATATTTATTTATATTTATGTAATATAAAAATTCCATTGTAATTTAAAGTACTTAATACTGTGCATATTCTAAACTAATATAGTAGTCATGCCAGTTAGAATCCGTGACCTATGTTTGCGAAACTCCAATCTATAGCAAATCTTGAAGAGCATTATTTTCTGGCTAAATTAAGCCTGGGTCCCCCCTCGCAAAAGTTAGGTCATCCTGAGACATTGGCTTCTGAACTTTTGGGAATTTTATGTAAAAATCTACCTCTACACTGATCAATTTTCCATTTAACAGTGCCTGTTTCCTCTACAACATATTCTAGAACTGTGTTTTTAATATTATATTTAGACAACATTCTTTTAGCATTTCAGTTTTGGTTATACTATAATTATTGTCTGTTCGAGAACGGAATATATGTATATGAATATGTATATTCCGTTCTCGAACAGACAATAATTAGTTTATAATTTATTCGAGCTTTTTGGGCAGGGAGGATATTACAAAAAACACATTTCGAATTCTCTTTCTGAGAATTGAGGATTATTTCTTTCCATTAGATTGTTACAATATTCTCACATTCTACTAGCTACTACATTTTCTACTTACATTCTATATTCTACAATACAAAATTCTGTCATAACCTTTAATTAATAATAATTCTTATCTAATTTGAAGAGAAGTTATAGTTTATTGTGACATTTGAATTAGTTATGTTCATGGGTGGAACTGGGATGCCAGTGAAACGGCTAATATTGTAGTTGAACAATGTAGTGTTGCTGCTTGACATGTGGCCGTGACTTTGGGCATGAAGTAATTGATGGTGGGTATTTTGCAGTGCACGCTGAGGCTGCTGAATGTGACTGTTACTTGGTAGTAGAGGTACAGCACGATTAGTTGGGTGATTCGCCATTTCAGCTTCATCTAATGCCATTATTAACATGCTATCTTCTTCAAAGCTTTCTTGTGCCTCTACCAATAACGTATCTTCGAAAGATGTATCCTGAACCATGTTTTCCTCAATTTCGTTATGAAAATCATTCATATTTGGTACAAATTGATTTAATGTAGGGGGTTTACGATGTTTAGGTCTACTTGACAGAGCATAATAAAAACTGTCATTCATTTCCTTCCTAATGCTGTCTGAGCACTTAGGTGCGTAGGCTTTTCTAGATGACTCACTTTTATGAGATGAAAGTTGACATATGTGTCGCGCTTCAAATCCCGCCTTGTAAAGATTTGTGATGCATGTCGCAAATTGACTAAGATTCAACTGTATACTTAAGAAATGCATTGGCCTTATCATGGCTGCTACTGCTAACTTATCATGGCCAACTGGTCTTCCTTCGTACCATTCCTTGTTGGAAATTGCAGGCTTCTGACGTGGCTTCTGCCACATCCTGTCCGATTCCGCGCTCAATGTTGAATAATATACAGTACTGAAGCCTTCTTGCATCACAAACTGCCAAAAAGTTGAACGTAAAATACTGCATTATTATGTCGATGTCGTTCTGGTCGATTACCTGTTTATTTGTTACAACAGCTTTTACCTGTCTTTTAGTTTCAACGCCCATGGCTTTAAACATTTCATTGGCAGCCGCAAAACGAGTACCAGGAATAATATCTAACCCCCTTTCTTCTTTAAAGTAGCGACTCAGTGAAGCTCTGATGGATTTCAAAGATGTGCGTTTTGTAATAACTCTTGTCAGACTTCCTAAGGCTACAGTAAAAGTCCAAAAGAATTTGAGGGAGATTGTCATTTTCTGTTTCCTTTACAGAATTTAATTTATTTTCTTTTTTAAGAAATCTTCAAAAAGTTTGATATGGGACTTTGTCGCATTCCTCGTATTAAGACTTGTTCTTTTCTCCAACAGATCCTTCTTTAGTTCATCCAAAAGCTGCACAAACCGTGCAGATTCGGACATCATGGATTGGATGCGCAGGGCTACAGTGCGCAGTAGCTTGCTAATAAACTACACTATGTTGAAATTTAAATTTCAATACTTTTTAGTAATTCATAAAGTATAGCTAAACAATATTGTATATGAATACTATTCTAAAATACGAACGCGGACTCGGACCCCGGGACGGCTTAGAAGTTAGAGGTCTGGCGGGTTTGTTGGGTACTGGCAGTGGCTGAGTGGCAGACTGGTGATGGGTAGTACTGAACCAATTTGTATTGTTTGTATTGTTGCTAGGTAACAGTTTGAGTCAGCTGGTGGTGGGTTATATTTGTACTTATTTTGGTGCGTTTTTATATTCGAATTATTGTTTGTTAATATTATAATATATGGAGGCTTTTGAGTAAAAAAAAAAAAAAAAATTCTAAAATACGACATTGACTTTAAAAATCATATTTTTAGAAATTAATTCATGTTTGGAGTATATTACCTCGAAAAACCAGGATTATATGGATATAATACTGGTTTGTTGCCCCAGCAATGTGTAAACAAAAAGCGAGAATTAATGATAAACATACAATATTGCAATGCTCTATAGTTAATGTACGGAAATAATAACCTGAAGCGAATAAAACTGAATAATCACTGATGCCGTTCCAGAAGCAAATTAACCTGTATAATTACCGAGGCCGCAGGCCGAGGTTATTATATTAGGTTAATTTGATGAAGGATAAGGCAGAAGTGATTATTACAGTTTTATTCACTGAAGATTTTTATTTCCGTATATTAAATCTAGAACATTGCAATATTGTGTTTATTGTTAATTAGAGCATATTGAATGAACGAACAACATGACAGCATACTTTGTATTTTTAATTTATCATGTTTTAATACAAAAAAAAGCAAACAGTCGGCCGAAGCCGGAGGCGACCCGAAGGCTCCTCTTTCGATAGCTGCTACCCGAGGGTAGGGGGGGGGGGGGGGGCTACTCCTATCCCAGGATTTGCTCCCAGTTATTTAACTGGTACTCATTTTATCGACCCCAGTGGATGAAAGGCTGAGTGGACCCTGGCGGGGCTGAACCTACAACCACTAGATTGCAGGCCCAGCGCTCAACCAACTGAGCTACCCCGCCTTTTAATACAAACAGTCGTATTCAATTATTTTTTCAAGCCTTGCGTAGCATTTAAATCCATTTCCTTGAATTAATATCGCTCCAGAGGTCGTGGGGTTCTACCCCTGCAGCCGGGCCCGGATAGTTTTCGTTTTGGCACAAATGCTTAAAAGGGACTAACCAAATCAGGGCGCATATATTGTTTTGTTAATTAAATGGTCGTTAAATGTACACCAGTTATCTCTTTGCCTGTAAGCAGTATAGTTCTGTGGGGTCTATACTGGAAATGAGTCGTGAGACCTTCTTTTCTATTTTTCGTACTTGTTGCAGAAATAACGTTATTTTATTTTCTTCAATACTAAACTATTTTCACTGATAAATAAATAAAGATAAACCAAATTTACTATGGATATTCATAATAATAATACGATTTGTTGGTATTTTTAAAAACACTAGCTACTGTACCATTTTTATGAAAATTCTAACTACCATTATAAACACTAGCTACCACAAACATTTATCATGCAATGAGTCCAAAATATGTTCCAGAACATAAATCACTACCGGTAGCCAAAACAGCTATACAAAGGCAGAATAATGGTGACACGGGTTACAATAGTCCCCCCCCCCCCCCCCCCCCCCCCCCCCAGTAAAATTTAATGAAATTAATAAGATGGCAAACAACGAAAAGATCTTAAGGTTTTTTTATGCCGTTTCTATCAAATTTAATGATGCTCGCATGGCTTTTGGTGAGGTCGGTTTGTAATAAGAGTTATCATGCTTACGAATACTGGAGTAGAATTTAAGTTAGTGAATAGTGCCAATCTGTCAATCTTATTGAGATGGTCATTTTACTGAATGTGAAATATATAGCTACAGTACATTATGGAAAGAAACCGTAGCAAGTTTGGTATATTGCTGAACCTTAGGATAATACATATTTTCTAGAAATAGATTTTCTAGATATTTACATATTTTCTAGAATCCCGTAACAGAGCAATTTCTAAGAAAAGAGTATAATTTTAGGAAAAAATGGTATTATACAACATCTATAGAACATTTTTTTAAAATTATACGATTATAATTTTAGCTAGTTTCCGTAGCAATATGCGAAAATTAACAATATACATACAATATTGCAATGTTCTAGAGTTAATATACGGAAATAATAACCTGAAGCGAATAAAATTGAATAATCACTGATGCCGTTCCAGAAGCAAATTAACCTGTAACTGTCGCTTTCCTCGTATTAAGACTTGTTCTTTTCTCCAACAGATCCTTCTTTAGTTCAGCCGAAAGCTGCACAAACCGTGCAGATTCGGACATCATGGATTGGATGCGCAGGGCTACAGTGCGCAGTAGCTTGCTAATAAACTACACTATGTTGAAATTTAAATTTCAATACTTTTTAGTAATTCATAAAGTATAGTTAAACAATATTGTATATGAATACTATTCTAAAATACGACATTGACTTTAAAAATCATATTTTTAGAAATTAATTCATGTTTGGAGTATATTACCTCGAAAAACCAGGATTATATGGATATAATACTGGTTTGTTGCCCCAGCAATGTGTAAACAAAAAGCGAGAATTAATGATAAACATACAATATTGCAATGCTCTATAGTTAATGTACGGAAATAATAACCTGAAGCGAATAAAACTGAATAATCACTGATGCCGTTCCAGAAGCAAATTAACCTGTATAATTACCGAGGCCGCAGGCCGAGGTTATTATATTAGGTTAATTTGCTGAAGGATACTACTACGATCGGCATGCTGCATTGCAGCTGCATTTTTAAGAATGCTGTGCCGGCTTGTCAACAAAATTGCACCGCCACAACTCCCTATCACCCATGACATTTGCTAGATCATCCGCATCTTTAAGGCCAGTGTCCTTTAAGATGCGTCTCAAGAAAGTCATGGGCTGTCCACCATGCTTATTCACTCCATGAGGCTGCCAAAGTACAAGATTATGCACTGGCTGGTCCTCACGGCGAAAGCAATGTCCTGCAATACTGAAGGATAAGGCAGAAGTGATTATTACAGTTTTATTCGCTGAAGATTTTTATTTCCGTATATTAACTCTAGAACATTGCAATATTGTGTTTATTGTTAATTAGAGCATATTGAATGAACGAACAACATGACAGCATACCTTGTATTTTTCAAGATCGTGTTCTAATACAAACACGCGTATTCAATTTTTTCAAGCCTTGCGTAGCATTTAAATCCATTTCCTTGAATTAATATCGCCCCCGTGGGGTTCTTGTCGATGCGTTTATGGGAGGCTAACCTGAAAATGCCTAGTAAGTCGTTATGTAGTTCTTATGAGTGTTATCAATGCCTCGGGATACCTGCTGCATAGCAGGAACACTCACGCAAGTGTGGGGGTATATATAGGAAATAGTAACATTAGTAGCCCCCCCCCCCCCCCGCCCTTCTTCGTCGCCTAATGATCAACTAACTCATATTGCCTAAACTGGTGTATTGCATATATACACATACTTTAGGCCCACATTTACTATAATTCTATAATTTGCCTGAAGTAATTTGCCTGATTGTAATAAGACGGTACTTTTGCAGTATCCGTCACACATTTTCTGAAAAATTTTTACGTTATATTTACGTTTACAAAACATACTTTCATAAATTTCTACAATTTTGTTCTCTCTCCCTAAACGAGTAGGATTCTCAATGAAATGCTCAGCGCATATGTCTCTTAGGAAGTTACACCAGTCAACGAAAGTATTGGTTGCGCATCCTAATTCATGTTTGGCTTTGAGATACGTTAAGTCTTCGAAAGACCAGTAGTATAAAAAATCGACCAATATTATCAATGACAGATTGCTACCATGAAAGAAGGACTTGTGACGAATAGACTTCTCCTTCCTGCAATTGCGCACAGGGCATTGCCATATTTGGCCATCCTTGCATTTTCGTTCGATGCAAGTGCGCAAGCGCATCACATTCCCACAATCACAATTTAAATTAGATGTTAATAAATTATGATAACGTAAAAATAAGATAGCTTTTTCGGTGTTAGATGTAAGAAAAACAATATCACGATGTGTCAACTTTGAAAGATTAGCTAAAGGTATAAATTTATCTTCAGCCATTGTTAACACCAATAAACAAATATATATATATTCTAGAATAATGCTGAAACTATAACAACCATCAAAATAAGCAAAAAAAATTTTAATTACTCGCATTTAAATGATCAAAATAAAATTTCTAAAATGTGTGACGGATACTGCAAAAGTTCCAAGAACTGCACAAACCTTTGTATTGTTGGTACACTATGACATCATTGACTATTAATATTATTGCAGCGGAGAGTTATGTACTAGGCAAGGACTACTCTATTACAGGACTGACAGAGCTAAAAGTAAGCCCTAGCTAGCGGGGTCCATTTAGTTCTCATACTAAACCGGCTTTAAATGTAAAACAAAATAGTCCATTGATAGGGTTTTCGGGGTCGAGAAATCAATTTCTGACATTTTCATGGTCATATCACGTCGTTCTGTTACCATGGTAACGGGGTAATTTTTTATGATATTTGATTCCCCATGATATTGTGGCTATAAATAAGGGAAAACCATGCACTATAGGTTTTCGAGGGCGGAGATTCAAGTGGACTGATTTTTGTTGAGTCAATAATTGATTGCAGTAGACTGCCAGCTACATGGCGGCCGACATTTTCTAACCAAAACAATAAACGGAAGCTGGAAATTCAGGAATACAACCGACAACATACATTAATATTTTAATGAGTTACCGCTACTGCCTACTGTGCTATTTGAGTTTTATTGCACTGTTGCAAGGTTTTATGGTGGGGAAATCGGAAATATTGGGGAGAGAAACAAGATCTGAGTGCGCATAAGCTGACCGAGTCAGCTACTGGCTAGACCCAGCTGCTGAAAGAACTGCAGAAGTAGAATTATTTGTAGCCAGTCCAGTACAGCAGTAGGCCTACCGGTACCTGAATACTGGTGTGTCAGTGTGGTGTATGCCTACCATCAGTGCAGTACTGTGTACTGGTTTCCTTTTCATGCTGATTATTCTGTTATTGCACTCTTTAATATTTTTTTAATACATAACTACATAAATACTACATAAATACATAACTCTCCGCCGCAATAATAGTCAATGATGTCATAGTGTACCAACCATACAAAGGTTTGTGCAGTTCTGAGTGGCATTGAATGTATAATAAATAAATAAATATTTCAGAAAATTACAACAATAATACTTACTATGTTTATCTTAAAAAACAGCAGTAATACTTTACAGCAACTTTTTTTTAAATTGTAGAATTTAATATTACTACTGTATAAACAAAACCGAAATGTTAAAATAATGTTGTTGAAATATAATATTAAAAACACAGTTCTAGAATATGTTGTAGAGGAAACAGGCACTGTTAAATGGAATATTGATCGGTGTAGAGGTAGATTTTTACATAAAATTCCCAAAAGTTCAGAAGCCAATGTCTCAGGATGACCTAACTTTTGCGAGGGGAGACCCAGGCTTAATTTAGCCAGAAAATAATGCTCTTCAAGATTTTCTATAGATTTGGAGTTTCGCAAACATTGGTCACGGATTCTAAATGGTGTGACTCTACTAATATGGTTAATATAAAAAGTCTTATTTACTAAAACCTTAAATAGGCTTACATAAACATTTCATAAGTTTATAAACAATTTTATGAGGTAACTATTTTAAAGTTGTATTGCACTATTTCAGGTTATTATTGTGAATGGAGTGATGATGGATTGCAAACCTACTTCTGCGATTACCAATGTCGACCAGCCCAGGCGGGAAGCCGTTGCGACGGGAGAGTGCATTGTGGAGATAACGAGGATGAGACATGCTGCAACTGTGAGTGGTGAAGAAATACAAATGGAACCTCACATTTTGGTGTCTCTGGTCCCTAAAGCTGGGTGAAATTATTTTTAAAATTGGCCCCAAAATGGCACTTTTTGCTAATTCTTTTTGCACTAAAGGTTATTTCTCTACCAATATTTGTTACATGTTTTCGAAATATAGAATATAAGTTAAAAATACCACATCATCCAATTATTCTGAACAAATTTTTCCTCAAATGCTAAGGAGCCATTATAGAACAAAACGGCCCATAACAGGGCTTTTGCGGGCCTTTTTGATCTAAAAAGGCACCAGATCATTTGATCAGTAGTAATTATTTATGGACAAAAGTATTCTGAATAAGTGTACCAAATTTTAACTCACTTCAGTTAAAATTAGCGGAGAAATAGCCAGCCATTTTCATGAAAAAAGGTCATTCTGAGATCGCAACAAATTATTTGCACACCTATTTAGATACCCTTTTGCACCAAATAAACTCACCTTCCACCAAAAACGGCTAATTAGAACTAATTAAAAAATATTTGGTGGAAAGTGATCCGTTTTGGTGCAAAGGTTAATTTTTTTGGTGGAGAAGGTGATTTTTTGGTGTTGAAGTAATTCGTAGCCTTCTGAGATATAGGTGTTTAAAGTTTAAGGAACAATTAAAACCTCCCCGCCTTTTTAGATAACGTAATTTTTCTTTGTTCAACAATAACTTTGTCAAAAATGATTGAAATTCAACGAAATGTTTCATAAAACAACTTTTTAGTAATTATTGACATTTCTGTACCATAAGAGCCTATTTTATGAATTGTAAAATAATCCAATAGTAAAATAATCCATTTGTAAAATATTGTGCTGCTCGAAGGCTTGTAAAAAATCAGACTAGCTCTTACGTTTTGGTTAATAACTTAAGTTTGAGAAAAGATAAGAGAATGTTGCTTGCAGATTTGAAATCGGCACATGATAGGATTAAATAATTTTTTCACAATTTCCAAAAGAGGCATTGTTACATATTATTGCCAATACCCAGCACTACCCTACAGACTTGGCAGATGAGTCTCCCCGGCCATTGTTATCATAGAACTGATAAGCATGTTGATGATTTTGTTCTATGGCAGTCTGACGGTGCTCACTGCTCATCGTGATCGTTATATTACTAGGTTTTCATAATACAGATGAATTGGAATTTACATCGCAAACTGTGGGTGAATTGCGTTGCAGAGGGCTGACCGGTGATGCATCCTAATGGAGTGCCCAATATATATATGTGTAGTAAGGGAGAAGCGAAGAGACAGACCTTACAAAGTAGTAGGGAAACCAACGTTACGAGTTACGGTACACTATCTTCCCGCATCGTCTAGGCAGAAATCATATACACTACTGCTATTGAATATTTTCAGTTGACACGGAAACTCCAACCGAAACAACGACTACTACAACAGCCACACCAACACCACCAACAACAAGCACTTTATCAAAACCACCTGAAACACCAAAACCGGAGACCGTCAATCCGCCGGACATCACGTCAACATCATCACGCCGACCTCCAAGTCAATGTTGTCTCCCTCAAGGTAGATTTGTATTACCTAACTAAAATCAATCCATAGGAAGTTGGAATTGAAAATATATATTACTGATATTATTTACTGCCTAGAATTAATTACTAAAAGTTGTATAAGAGGACTTTAAGCATAAGCAGAAAACTTGTCGGAAAGAACTTCTTGTCACACTAATTTTAGTTATCCGAAATTCAGATATTCAAACATCATGTAAATATTTGTCAACTCGTGCAAAACTCCATTCACTCGGACAGTTTATTTGAATTTCAGTCACTTATAAGTGACAAAAGTGCTCCTTTCCGATATTTCTATATTAAGTCTAGTATTCTAATATTCGCATTGATTTTCATGATTACACTTCCCTAAATGACATTAAACCTTTTCCATAAATTTTACAGGTTCTGTATGCGCAACTCAAGAGGAATTGTTGGCTCTTAGGGAAGAGGTCGATCAGTTGTCAAGTGTTGTTGCGGATCAATGCATAACGGCTAAATAATCCTGTACTGAATGTTTATTGAACCGGAGTATACACTGTGTGACTTATAGTAAAACAGACAACTAGCATAAAAAACATAAAAAGTTTGATGGAAATAATATTCATATATGTCACTTAGGTGTCGGTATAATTTGAGTTGTAAATGTCCATGTCTATTATAGAAATACCGTTTGATTAATTTATTTTAAATATAATATTCGATAACCATCAGAGTAGTAATCTCATCTATAACACAATGAATCAGAATCTAGATGTATAGGGGGGGGGGGGGGGGGGGGTGGGGGGGGGTTCTAGAGGTAGGGAAGGGGGGTTTGAGGTAGTGAGGGGGACTAGTGGTAGGTAGGGGGGCTAGGGGTGTGGAGGGGGGCTAGGGGTAGGGGGGGGGGGGGACTAGAGGTAGGGAAGAGGACTAGTTGTAGAGAGGGGGACCAGTGGTAGGGAGGGGGTCCAGTGGTAGGGAGGGGGACTAGTAGGTAGGGGGTGGGATTAGTGGTAGGGAGGGGGGCTAGGGGTAAGGGGGCTAGGGGTAGGGGGGCTAGGGGTAGGGGGGCTAGGGGTAGGGAGGGGGACTAGAGGTAGGGAAGAGGACTAGTTGTAGAGAGGGGGACCAGTGGTAGGGAGGGGGTCCAGTGGTAGGGAGGGGGACTAGTAGGTAGGGGGTGGGATTAGTGGTAGGGAGGGGGGCTAGGGGTAGGGAGTGGGACTAGTAGTGAGGGGGACAAGTGGTAGTGAGGGGGACTAGTCGTAGTGAGGGGGACTAGTGGTAGTGAGGGGGACTAGGTGTATGGATGGGGGCTAGGGAGGGGGAATAGTGGTAGTGAGGGGAACTTTTGGTAGGGAGGGGGACTCGTGGTAGGGAGGGGGACTATTGGTAGAGAGGGGGGGGGGACCAGTGGTAGGGAGGGGGTCCAGTGGTAGGGAGGGGGACTAGTGGTAGGGGGGGCTAGTGGTAGGACGGGAGGCTAATGGTAGCGGGTGGGATTAGTGGTAGGGAGGGGGACTCGTGGTAGGGAGGGGGACTAATGGTATGGGGTGGGATTAGTGGTAGGGAGGGGGGACTAGTGGTAGAGAGGGGGACCAGTGGTAGGGAGGGGGTCCAGTGGTAGGGAGGGGGACTAGTAGGTAGGGGGACTAATGGTAGGGGGTGGGATTAGTGGTAGGGTAGTGATAGGTAGGGGGACTAATAGTAGGGGGTGGGATTAGTGGTAGGGAGGGGGACTAGTGGTAGGTAGGGGGACTAATGGTAGGGGGTGGGATTAGTGGTAGGGAGAGCTTGCTTTGGTCTCATTTTATCTAAGAAAGAAAAAGAGAAAAAAGAAGGGTTATATAACAATATACAAATATTACATAGCAATTTGTAACCAAGTAACATAAAGTACCCCTTGGAAATAAGCTGCAAAGCTTTAGGGGTAAAATAATCCTATGCAGTACTTTTTACAAATTCCATTTCATTTTACCAGCTTGGCAAAATGATTGGCCAACTGTTATTTAAGAGTTGCCAATAGTTGCGGTTTGAATTGATTGAGTTCTTGGTAATTATTGGTGGACTTTATCTGGAGTGGCCAGGAGTCACGAAGAATTGTGGGTCTTGGAGGTTATTGTGACACATTGGATTGGCAATTCTTGTTAGAAATTGAGGATTCTTGTCAGAACTTGGCCAAAAGTTTGGACCAAGATATTGGTGTATTTGTTATTGTTTATAAAATAAATCTATGTAGGCTATCTGCCATTTCTTCGTTAAATTCTGTCTATCCTGTCAACAGGTTTGTGTACCTCTCATCGCCGTTGAAACAAAATTTAGAATCTATTAAGTTGCTTGAGCGATTGACTTAAAAAGGTATTGTGAGTAAAAAGTAAAGGTCCAAAACCTTAGCTGTGGTGAACGTGTACAAAATTGGTTCAAAGCAAAGCTGAACAAACCTAACTACAATGTAATCGATTAGTTCAGAGTCAATTAGAGAGCTTAAAATTTGGACGTTATCGATCAATTCTTATAAATATTGAGTTTGGTGAGACGTTTGCCGTCGCCTATTTGTGCTGCTGTACAAACTCATTCTATAATTATGTACCATCGGAACCATCAATGTGCATCTGGTCATTAGTGTTGTTGAAAACCGTAAATAAGAAATTATTATTCGATTATCCAACATTACGAAATATACTATTGTTAGTAAATATGTCTATCATGCAGATGTTATTGCTAATTAGATGTCTTCATATTTTCAAGTGGTCATCTCCGTGGCTATATAACCTTGGTCTTACAGTTGATTAAACATATTCGAAGTCAAATTTCTCCTGGAAAAATGAAGGCGAAAATTGAAACTCTGTTGTTGTCAGCGTTTATCTGGAATGTTGTGCAATCAGCTAGGAACCCAATACCTGGTGAGTGTTTCTAATATGATTTTATCAAAGCGTCTTTGCAGGACATTACTTTCGCCGTGAGGACCAGCCAGTGCATAATCTTGTACTTTGGCAGCCTCATGGAGTGAATAAGCATGGTGGACAGCCCATGACTTTCTTTAGACGCATTTTAAATGGCACTGGCCTCGAAGATGCGGATGATCTAGCAAATGTCATGGGTGATAGGGAGTTGTGCGCCCATGTGAAGAATACCAGGATTTCACTTTTCGGTCGACTTTTTATTGGAATTTTATATATGAAGATTTTTTATTTTTTTTAATTTATCTTTATTAAGTGTTTTATAGCGCTTATTTCTGTCTTATAACCTGTACATATACTAATTCGTTTATTGTTTTGGTTAGATTCAGCCCTTCTGTAACCTGTGTTTTTGGTGAAAACCTGGTATTCTTCACATGGGGGTAACTGCAAAGTGAAATATAACGGCAGAAAGTCTGGTATTCTTCACATGGGCCGAGTTGTGGCTAGTAAGTTTGTCGACAAAACGGCACAGCATTCTTAAAAATGCAGCTGCAATGCAGCATTCATACCTCATGCAGCATGCTTAGTAGTAGTAGAATCAAAGCGTAGTGTAAACTAAAAGGCCACCGAGCTGTGCTGGTCTGGATGCTGACTGGTGACAGAATTTACAAAATCTAGAAAATAATAATATTTTGAGAGATCTACTGTAGAAAATAATCTACTGCTATTTGGTAATTGAACGTAATTGTAATTGAACGTAATTGTAATTGGACGCAATCAAATAAATTTTCTGGTAGCTAGTATTTTTAGATAGTATTTTCGTATATAGTAAAATACTGTAGTTATTAAAGAATTACGCAAGAAAAAAGTACAAATTTAAGAATAAAATCACATATTAGGCCCTACATGGGAAAAAAAACGTAGGGCAATTTTTTTTTCTATATTCCCTCTCCCTTTTTTAACCC
>JAUCBJ010001994.1:0-45633 GCA_032718475.1 Nemertoderma westbladi | reverse complement strand
TAGTGTGCATGATTGTGATTGATAACTAAGCATTTCCTAAAGAATGCGCCTCATACGTGAATCATAAGCCTTACCGACTTACCGTTGTGATTAGTATAAGTCATATCTCTGTTTACCTAGATAGAGCGCCACGTCCTAAAGGAACTGTTAATATTTCCCGAAAGTGAATAATATTAGTCAGAAATTATTTATTAACGATCAATCGAATAATACAGTACAGTAAGCTTACACTGCAATAATAATCTAAGCCCTCAGAATCCAGCCTCCCGGGTATATCCAGCGGGTGAATGGACGCGCACTAGGCTGGCTTCTGCTAATGTTGTGTTTATTGGTATTAAATATTTGTCATCTTCTAAAGTCTATTTATAAACCAAAAGACATATAAATTTTGGCAGGTTAAACTGCTAAAGGTCTTCAAAAGCGCGTACAATAACAGTTATTGACTTTATTGCAGTAAGCAATAAAGTTGAAAGTACCGGTCGACCGGTAAACCTGAACCGGTACTTCTGTAGGTCCGTAGGCCCAACTGCCAGAACCGGTACTGCTGTAGGTCCGTAGGTCCAACTGTCAGAACCGGTACTTCTGTAGGTCCGTAGGCCCAACTGTCCTAACCGGTACTTCCAGTATAAGTACATTAGTATTATTCGATTTTGATTATTGTATACAGGTAGGTCTTAGTATTTAATCAGGGACTGCAGCCCTGGTTTTTTATTGAGATTTTACTCATTTCTGTCGGTTTTATTTACATGTAAGTTAATATTGAGCTGAAGATGTGTAAGTCTGCTCAGATTGTTCAGATAATTGTAGGCCGGACTGTTGTCGGATTGTTGTTGGGTTTGGAGAGATTACGGCGTGTGTAGAGTTTGTCCGATAGAGTGCCAGTTAGTAAGTTGGGGCAGCCATAGCTGTAAGGTCAATCCCCTCTTAAAGAATAAGTCGTACTACCGTGTTAGAACGCATACTAACTAACAATTTTGGAATCTGCACATACTGTAGTTTATTTAGGCTTGACAGTATTCTGCCAGCGCTTTGGCCTGTGTTTGTTTGTGTGGTCTGTTCAGGTACCGTAATAGTTATTACTCAGATATTTTGTAGGCTGGATTGTTGTCTAGCTATTATTAGGTCTGAAGAGATTGCTGCTTGTGTAGAGTTTGTCTGATAAAGTGCCAGTTAGTAAGTTGGGGCAGCCATAGCTGTAAGGTCAATCCCCTCTTAAAGAATAAGTCGTACTACCGTGTTAGAACGCATACTAACTAACCGTTTTGGAATCTGCACATACAGTAGTTTATTTAGGCTTGGTGGTAGTCTGCCAGCGTTTGGTTTGTATTTTGTTTGAGTATTCTGTACGGGTAGCGTAATATTTATTATTCAGAGTTTATGCGATTATTCGCAACATTCATGTCCCCAAGTTTATTCCTACAGTAATTGTGTTTGTTACACATACCGTTATAGTTAAATTAACCCCGGTACTACACGGACTGCTTGGCGTAGGACAAGACTGGTGACTTTGTGCTTCGGTCACTCCAGCAGATGCCGTGGTTCTTTTAACTGTTCAAGTATATTTAACTACTGATTATTTGTTGTACCAGTACTTGTACCTAATTTAGGGTTTAGTGTACAGTGCTTTCCGAAAGTAATTAGTGTGTAGGCAGTATATTTGTGTTTTAAAGTGGTTAATAGGCACGCTGGATCTGGTAGTCCGCGGTAATTAACTTCCAGGTAGGAACACTCCGTGATACATAACGTAGTACCTATAGCGATACGGTTATAGGTCGTCAGGCGGTGGTATTTTCCTATCTGGACAGCGCAATATATTTACTACTACTTATTATTTCAAATACCGTAGTACCCTGTCCGTTGTAATAACCAGAAATCTAACCCTTTGTTAGGCTGGTTTGTAGACTTCCTGTAAAATTACCCTAAAATTTCGTACGTAATATTTTTGTTGTGTTTAATTAGAGAATTAATCTCACCCGTATCGTAAGTAATTTGTAGTATTAAGTAACTTAGGAAAATTAGAATTATCTGTTTTAGTGTCAAATAAGTAGCACTCCATTGAGAGCGCACAGCTTCTGTGTAGTGACCCCAGAAATAATAACATTTATTTCAAATATTGACAAAACCCATTTTAAACGGGTATATAAATATTATAAATCAACTCAAACGATTTATAAATAGTAGGCCTGCCATACAACAACTAGGTCTCAATATCAGTTGGACTACTGCTTAAATAACGGTAATAAAGTAAGTTAAAGTAATCAAGTAACCCTAAAATATTCAGAAATTCAATTATTCTAAAATAATTGACATACCGGTATTTACCATAGGCTTATTATATTTATTTCTATAAATTTGAGCTAAAATCATACCGGTATTCTGTAATTAATTCTAGTTCATAATTATACTTATATATACTATAAGTGTAAGCTGTATACCGGTATTCACGATAGGCCTATTATATATTTATATATATTTGTGCTAAATTTATATACCGGTACTCTGTGACAAAACTAGTTTACAATACTTATATATATTATAAGTGCATACCGGTATTCTAATATACTGCAATAAATTACTGGTACTAGGCCAACGGTCATACTGAATTACTAGACTTGCTTTAACTGTAACTATAGCAGTAAGCATTCAACTGTATAGCTAAACATGTCTGACACTCAGCAAAACCTGTCAGACAGTCTAATCGATACAACCATCTGTGACACAGATAGGAGTGTGGAGCGATTAAGAAAGGAGTTCAGCTCACCTCCTACTGAAAGAAAAGTCATCCCTCCAGTAGTGGTATCGGACCCTAAGCTAATCCAACACCGTAGGTCTATCATCGGCACTCGGGCCCAAGTCAAACGGAACCAGGAAGCAGCTGTCCCACAGCAGCAACAGCCTAGTCAAGAAACTTGTTCCCAGCGATCCGATAGCTCCAGTAGTTCGGATACTGTTGAGCTGACCCCCGAACGCGGATTGCGGATGGCGGCTAAAGCCTACTCGGACCCCCTTCTCACCCTTCCTGCCGCAGTGCTAACTACTATATTGATTGCGGTGGAGGAACATCAAGCCGATTGGGCGAGAAATAAGCGAGCGACCCAAGATAATTATGCGGGATACGCCAGGGAAGAATTGATGTCTATTGTCGAGTCACAATGGAACTTTCCCGGACCCGGACTCCCGTTAGATCTGTCCGAGGCTACTTGGGAAGATATACACAGGATGGGAGTGGCTAAAGATACGATGGATCCAGCTGTTTGGAAGAGGTCGGCAGCAGGATATGTGCAGGGATTCTTCGGCTCCTTAGAGCGATTAGAAGAACAACTGTTTCGACAACCCCAAGGACCTCAAGAGCAAGAAGAACTGCTATACCAAGTACGCGAAAGAACCCTACGCATTCGACTAATCCTATCAGCCTTTGAGGAAACTTCCAAAAGAAGACAGGACACGTCGCTGCAAGTTGCTGTCAAAACTTGGTTCCAGCGGGTAGGTCGCAAAGTACAAGAAACGGACCAGTGGAAATCCCAGCTGTCTGAGAGACTAACCTATGAAGAACCAACCGATGCCACCCTTCCTCAAGTGGAAGGCGAAGAGACCGCAGAGAGACCACGAACGAGAGACGCCATAGACATTTATCTGTCCGACTATCAGCGATTCCTAGGAGACGAAGAGTTGAGGAGACGGCTGTCTGGACTTTCCCCTAATAGTGAAGGAACCCAACATGTGTTAGACTCAATCGATGCTGAAATGTTAGCTGCTAACCAAGCAGAATTTGATGAAAAACTCCGCCTCGCTAGAGTCCAGGAAGAACAAGTAAAGAAAAGACGGATAGAGGAACAAAAGGCGGCGGCTATGGCAGAAGCAGAAGTAGAAAGAAAGGCAGCGGCGGCAGAAGCAGAAGCAGAAAGAAAAGCAGCAAAGGCAGTGGCAGAAGCAGAACGGAGAGCCTCTGAGCAGACTACCCAACTGGAGTTGGAAAATCTGCAAGAGACGCAAGACAACATAAATAAACAGTTAACTGCTAGTCAAATGCAGATGATGAGACGATCTACTCCCAAACGCCAGGGATACACATCATCGGAGGAAAGCGAAACCACCGATCCTGAAGGCGGAGGAAATAGATCTCGTCTAAGCAGGCGTAGAAAAACATCTCACGGTCACAAATTGCCTGATTTGCCCCCAGCTGTTAGAAGACAGCTAGCTAGCACAGACTTAGGTAGTACGGAACCCGCATACCAAACTATTCAGGTCAAAAGACTCCCTACAATAGTTGATGAGCCTGAAATAATTAGGCCTGTCGTTCCCAAAGTCACTTCTGTGTTAGAGACCCCTGTACTTCCAGAGCTTAACTCTAAATTCCCTTTACATAGTACTACACTGCCTGTACCCGGTAGAACAGTCCAAGAGAATATCCCTGTCCTGATAGCAGAGAGAGAAATCAAAGATTTGTCTCCCGTCGTCCAGCGTCGGCCCGCTACAATGTTGGCGACTCCCGCTTCGGCGGTCGAGTGGGTAGAGGAGGGACGGCGGGGGATGAATCTCCTGCTCGGACAGATGCAGGAGACTGTCCACCAACTTAAGGGAACAGTAAGGGAAGGTAGGGCAGAGTTGCAAGAAGTGCAGCAAAGTATCGCACTGGAACGCGACAAGTTAGTCAATATACAAAAAGGGATACCAATACCCCCTGTAAAATTGTGTCAACCTGTTAGGTCTGAAGTATTACATGCGCAAGGTGTGGAGCCTACACGCATCTATACTGCTAGTGAAGTAGAAACTCCTATAGCAAACCCTATTAAGGGTGATTATAGACCTGTTGTTAATGATGTTCCTTATAGACCTGACAATGATCCGAGAAATTTATATACCGATAATTCGATATTAAATAACACGATGGCCCAAGAAAGCTTTACGCGTCAGATGGCTAGAACAGAAGCCCGCCAAGCGGTCAAAGTGGGAGAGATCGTCAAATTCAATGGAGATGAGATGAAATGGTTACCTTTCAACGAATATTACAAAGATAGCATACAAAACTCTGTACTATCTAACGGAGAGAAACTTAGGTTCCTCATCAAGTGCTTGGAAGGACCTCCCAGGTTAATGGCGTTAAAGTTTATTGGACATCCAGAAGGATTAAGACAAGTATGGGATACATTAAACATCAGGTATGGTAACAAGGATAACATAGCTAAGTATTTGTATGCAAAATTAGTAGCCCCCCGACACTTCCTTAGTAGCGGGATTATAGAGTTTTCCGATGAAATTCAGGAAATCTGTAGACAATTGGACTGGTTAGGTAAGTCTCATGAATATCAAAGTTCCATGGTTATTGGAGCAGTAGTCTCTACTTTACCAAAGGGTGGAGTATGTACACGCTGGGACAAGAAAGTGTTGTACATGAATGAACAACAACGACGAAGTCCTACCATGGCTGATCTCATGTCCTTCTTAGATAGTGAAGTAAAACTACAACTCATCAAGCAGTCCAGAGAGAAAATATCGGAAAATAAGGTAAGTGAGAAACCCGCTTCTAGGAGAAGAGTAACCCCGGTGTGTTACACTGACGACGGCGAAAGCCAAGCTTCTCAAGAAGAGGACAGCGGGAAAGACACTGAGAGATCTTACTACGTTGACAAAACCTCAAAAGATGTAAGTAAATACAAGGCTCGAAACAACAATAGGAGAGAACAGGTTGCCAAGACCCCCCCTCAGTCTCCTAACAGAATGCACCGAAGAAAACCCGAAGAAAAAACGAGAGTGCATCAAGTTACCCAAGGTAAAGTGAGTAACATAAAACCTAACTGTGCGTTGTGCGACGGGACACACCGTTTGAGTGCGTGTGCTGAATTTCTAAAGAAATCCCTTGTAGACAGACGTGCTGTCGTGTGGGACAAGCGGTTATGTTATAATTGCCTCAGACCAGGACACCAACGGCGAACCTGTTACTCCGACATAAAGTGTGCAAAGTGTGGCGCGAAACATCACATCTTGTTACACAGTGAGTTCGATCGAGACAAACTGAGTCAGGTAAGTGAGCCCGAACTACATGTCCAATTCAGTGATGTAAACGACACTGATCAAGTATCTGAGATGGAAGGATTCTATACTGACGAATTCTCCGACGCCAACGAATCCTGTTATCTAATCAATACCGCAGTGTATCGAGCACTTACTTATGAAAAGGACACCAACGATGAGTTTCCCCCAACTACTTTTGCCAAACAATCATCTTGGAAAGCTCCAACTTCCAACATAGGAATCAGAGAATTTCCTGTAGTGCAGGTAAGAGTTCATGGTCCTAACAAAAGTTACATAGTGAACACCCTCCTTGACTCCGGCAGCACAGGAACATTCATCGATCAAGAACTAGCCGAAGATATCTTTGCTGGACAACCCAAATTCCGGACTAAATTAAATATGTCAGGAATTATGCAGGTTTGGAAATCTACCCTAACGGCAGACTACTATGTAGGTGTGTTGTCCACCCCCCAGGATAAATTAGGAGCACAAGGTATAAGGTCGGTAAAAATGGTGGCTATAAAGAACTTCGCTACTACCCAAGCAGACCTTTATAATTGGGACGAGGATGAGAGCATCCAACATCTTAAGATACCTCGATTCCAGACAGATTATCCTGGAGTGCAAATACTCATCGGCCAAAACGCGCATGAGACGCTCGAGACATTGGAGAAACGGCCTGCTCAACCGCAGCCACTGCAAACCTATGCGGTAAGAACTAGAGTAGGTTGGTACTTCACTGGCCCTTCCCGTAGAACTCTCAAAGAGAGATTACCTCAACAACAGGTATACCAAGTAAAGGAATGGGAAGTGGAGAGCAGTGATGTGGACGATCCAACTGAGGGAACACCATACTCCTCAGATAATGACGATATTAACTCCAATGTAGATCAATGGAGATATTGCCCTGGTACGATTAATCCAGCCGATATTGCCTCCAGGGGAGCAACTCCACAGGAACTAATAGATACTCCAGATTGGTTGGGTGGACCCGACTTCCTGAGCAAGGAAGAGGATGAATGGCCTCCTCACCTTACTACGGCAGAGATTAGACAAGCCAAGGGAGCGGAGACAGTCAAACCTAAAACCCGGGCGAGTAAATCGAAGTTATTTAAACCAACTATCGATCTATCTGTATTACATACTTCCGGGAATGATGCTTCGGATCCACAATCCCTCAACACAAATAAGTCTGTTGTGGAAATTAGAGATAAAGATTGGAAATCTGGAATACCAGACGTCTCGGAAGGAATCTCACCCATGCTGCAGAGAGCAATGCATCATTACAGTTCCTGGAATCGGCTCTGTAAAGCCGTCACATATTTAAGACGATGTTTTCATCATCACTACTCCAGGACGAAGACCACTAGTGATACCGCTCCATTGACATCTGCACAAGTTCATGTTATTAAAAATTTACCCAAATATAAGACATCTGACCGTTTTCTAAAGGAGAAAATTAGTCACCAGGAACATGAAGAAACCAATAAGCAGGTACTGAGACTCCTGCAATGCTATGAGGATCCCGAAAAGTATTTCCTGTTGTTAAGAAATCCGCAGATGCGCTTAAGGGATCGATTCTCGAGCACAATGATAGATGGGTTAATACGTGTTGGAGGAAGACTCACCAATGCGCCCTTATCCTTTGACACCAAATTCCCCATACTTATTAGAAATCTTGAAGTACAAATCAAGATGATTGTAGATGTTCACAGTAAACTTTATCATGCTGGTAGAGAACGAATTCTTAGCGAAATTCGAACTCGCTATTATTTTGATAAACCCCGTAGAGCTCTGAACCAAGTTCTTAGGAACTGCATACCCTGTAGGAAAGCATTCAGTAGGCCTTTAACACAGCGAGAGGCAGAATTACCTAGGGAACGAGTAAGCTTCTATGAACCACCTTTTACTAATACTGGTGTAGATTTATTTGGCCCTATTGAAGTATATTGTGCGAGGACTATAGTCAAGAGATGGTGTGTCATCTTCGTGTGCATGACTTGTAGAGCCATCCATCTCGATATGGTGAACGATCTATCTACCAACAGCTTCGTCTTAAGTTTACGACGACAGATCGCTCGCTTCGGGACGAGTAATACCATGAGATCGGATAAGGGAACGAACTTCATTGGTGCCAACAACGAAATACAGGCTTACGTGAAGGACTGGAACCAAAGACAGGTGGACGACCAGCTAAGGATAACAGCGTCTAGCTGGACCTTCAACGCCGCCGACGCCCCTTGGTGGGGAGGAAGTTGGGAGAGATTAATTCGAAGTGTCAAAACCGCATTTCACTTTATAGTGCCATGCCGCACGTATCTCACCGACGAACTTTTGCGGACGTTAATGGAGGAAATAGCTGCCTATCTCAACGAGAGACCGCTTATGCCAGTCTCATCGAGTCCCGATTCCCTGGAAGCGCTAACACCCGCGCACTTCCTACTGAAGAAACCTGTAGCCATGCTCCCACGATCGGAGATTGCCGACGGAGACGAATACTGCCGTCGAACTTGGCAACTTATGCAGTTGCTATCCCGTCGTTTCGCTGACCATTTCGAGAAACATTATCTGCCCACGCTACAACTTCGAACTAAGTGGTTTGCGCAGCAAGAAAACGTCAGCGCCGGAGATATGGTGCTTATTGTAGATCCAGACCTCCCACGTAAACGGTGGCAGACAGGTCGTATCATCGAGACCCACATCTCGGAGGATGGTTTAGTGCGCTCAGTAGAACTTGTCGTCATGCGGCGTAACTTTAAGAAGCCAGGCATAATCTTTGAGACGCAACAACTCAATCGCCCAGTTGGTCGTTTATGTTTACTGGAAAGAGACAGAGAACTCTCTGGAAACTATGGAAGGCAAGACACTCTTCCCACGACCACCTCCCTAATTCCTCAAACATCTAGGGACTCCCTAACGTGATACGTCTGGAGTGGGTGTATGACTATATTGTTTTATCTATTTTATTATATTTTTATATGTGAACTTTATTATGTACTTTATTATAATCGTTTTTATTCAATTTTATTTAGTAAAATGTTATTTAGTGATTATTTAGTAGATTAGTGCAATATATTAGTGTTTATTACGTACGTAATTACTTAATATATATTTAGTGCGACGGCGAGAAAATAATTATTTTTCTCTTTCCTTACTGTCCGTATCATATTATAAATACGTGACTACAGTAAGATGAAATGTCCGTACTTCTTAAAGTACAATAAAGCCACTACTATATTCAAGTATTATTGGTAGGCAGAGTATTAGGAATGCAAAGTTCAGATCCTCGTGTCTCGGCTAAACCAAGCTCTGGGTAGACCTTGGAAACGACTTGCCTCTTCACACTGACATTGCTTCGTGCGATATTGCTCTTCTACCTTATATTAAATAATACATATAGTAGCGTGATGTCCCTCTAACAGTAACGTAAAACGCAAATAAATCTGTTAAACTTTTTGACCATCTGTAATTCTAGTCGATTAAGATATCGCGGCACCCACCGATATACTTGAAAGACAAATTCTAGAATCAGTGGTTAACGTCCCCAGACAAGTTCTGGAATAAATCGGTGCCCATCTTAAATATTAATTTAATATTTAGTAAAATCTGTAAAATTCAGATCCGTTAACAATTCTAGTCGATTAAGATATCGTAGCACTTACCGATACTCTTAAAAGACAAATTTCATAGAATTAAGGATCCTATGCCCCCAGACCTGCTCTGGAATCAAATTGTGTCAATTTTAACATCAAATAATAAAATTCACGGGAATAAATTTAAATTCATATTTTAAATGAATTTCATAAATTGTCATTTTGTACAATTTATAACATTCCCAAAATTCCATTAATTAATAGATCATGGGAGCGGAGATTCATCCTATTGAGTGTATTAGAGTGCGAGAATCTCCAACATATAGTCAATAGCCGATAAAATTGATAAAATCATGCATAAAGAGGATATTGACAATTAAAGAATTATTATTAAATAGCATCCCAGATCTGTATGCATGAGAATTAACCTAATTCTACCGCTAGCATTCCATAATGTCACCATAGCAACACCCACGCTAGAATTAGAAGCAAGTTAAAATAACAATAGAAGGCTTGCCCCATTGCATAGCATAGAATATAGCACACTACTAGTATCCAAGGATACACAGTAATAACGTGACATTCTGGAAGGCACTGACTAACGGACAAATGGCCTGTATGTGTGCAGTTGGTGACAGTTGTGTGGAATTTGTGCGTTTATAGGTGAATGTTACTGCTAAAGTATGTTTACAGTAGCTAGTCGCAATTGTGAAAGTAGCCCAACTCTCCTATAGAAAGAACCTAAAGTGGATCCAAGCCTTTGGGACGGACAGTGGAGTGACTTGTGCCGGTTATCGTTGTCGTGCTGTTGCTACATGTTGGCGTAAACACCGCGACGACGGTACATCGGCGCTGAGAATCCCACTGTCCGGGGGCAAAGAGAAGTAGGCAGCGACGCCCGCTCGCCTAAAATATAAACTTATTTGGATATTAATAAACTCAGATAGCAGATATGACGGAGTTGATAGAAGATGATCTTGGTATTAGGGAGCGATATACTCTACCTTTACAAGCATTTGTGGATAGCTTAATACGCGCTACGCGGTGAAGCCGATCCAACCATTATGGAGGACGATGGTCGTTATATCGAACCGCCGATGTCCCAAGAGCAACTTGCGCGTGAATTGGACTATCGAAAATTCACCACTCGCTATACGAATCGTAATGGTACGTATATGGACTTCTTAACTACCGGCCATCCTATCGATTTACATGATACGGACGATGTATACACCGAAAGGGAAATGGTTCTATTTAAATATCATACCCAGCGGAGTCGTAACGATAAACCGAGAATAGATCACGAAAATTCTATTCGTAACAGACTGGGAAGACGAACCAATATGCCTAGAATCTGAGGAGATTCAGCCTATCGCGCCCGGAACAGCGACAACGATTACATCCTAGAATGGTATCAAGGTCCACAGTGTCTCACTGCGTACGATTATCGACATGCCAACTATGTTTCTAGGCAACGTTGTCGGTTATGCGCATCGAGAGACCACGATACGCCCATGGACACCAACGTCCGCTGTTCCTATTTCCAAGAACAACCGACTATGGAAATTTATTGCGCATATTGCAGACTCAATAACTTGCATATCTTTGCGGTTTGCCCTCAATTTATGACTCAATGTCACTATTGTCAACTAAAGGGACATGCCAGTTTCGATTGCCCTTTTAATCACGATTAGGAAAGCGTAGATGAAATGATCACACTACGTTACATCAGAGCTTGGGAAGCGAACGCTGATTTACATTGTGATTCGCGCCATCGCTATTATCCCGGACGCGCTTACGAAGGAGTTTATGCGTTCCATCCTTATCTATTCGCTTCAGTTGAACAGAAATCACGCATATCAAGTTACGAGCTACTGAAGCGCGTCGGAGAATGTATTTCAACCAAATTCGTACGCAAATTTCTCAGGAGTGTTAATCCTAGCGACCTTCATTCCTATAACTTAATCAATTATATCCGTCAGGATCCGGACTATGGAGACTTGTTTGTTAACTCACACCCCGAGTTACAGGAAGTATATCGACGGCCTTACGAGTACCGAGCCCGCGAACGCGAGTTGGAAAGGACCATTAAACCCCGGAGGTTTCTAACTGCTTATGGTCCACCCACGGCCCTCGTTCAGACCACTCGTAAAGGACCCGTAAGAGCGGCTGTCTTGAAACGAGCTCTCAAAGCCGTTAGACCCCTCTCCCCGGACGTTGATGTCAATCAACCCGGTACTTCGACTGGCGGATACACAGACCATAATCCTACACCCTCTGATGCAATCATATTGCACCCTTCACCCAGGAGTTATAGCCCTCCTTGTAAAGTGGCTCGCCCCAAAGAGAAAAGGACTCTGGCTAGCTTTAAAAAGCTGCGTAAACGCCGTCCGCGCAAGAAAGACTAACTGTTTAGAGTATTTACGTATATTAGAAACTGTGATTTTGTATATTTTATAGACTCAAATCCCATTTTCTGGGAGCGGTGTAAAAGCTTCTGTGGGATATAACTGGCCCCTTTTGCTTCGCAATCCAGTTTCCCCCCAGGCGCTGGAATACTCTAAAAGGTTCTCTAACTGTATATATATTCCCCTCGCCCGCAAGGTACCGTTATAGGTGTTTTAACGGACATAAAAGTCATTCTGCTATATACGTGTTTTGGCGGACATGGTAAGGCAAAAAACCTGCAATGCACCAAATACCTTTCACAGCTTAGCCGTGATGATTCAGATTGCGACATCTAGCAGCTGGTTGCTGGCATGGAAACAGCTATTGGACGCATGGTTCTTTGTTTGGCTTGAGCCAATCAGAGCGATTTTTTCTGTCGACGTGTAGATATTTGGTCGATCATACTAGGAGTGTTCAGTCTTACTGTTTTTTAGTGATACTTTTGTGTTGTTGCTATCTAGGCCAGGAACAACGGCTCTAGAGTCAATTAGTTTTCATACTTTAGAAGAAACATTAGTAGGCTTAAATTATAGAGCGTATAACTGTTATCATAACACATCATATATCAATTCATATCAACTTGTTTCTATTCTTGCATTATCGGTTCAACATACATTATTATACTGCTATTTACTGTTGTGTTTTGGTTGAATATTATTTGGAGAACATATATAAAGAACCCAAATTTCCCAATTTTCTTGATACACTACAGGTTAGAGAGACGGGTTATATATAGCGATTGCGACTTATATTGTTGTGGTTTGTAGTGAATTTAATGCTATTTGGTAAGCCCTACATGAGTCAATTGCTGTGTACGCGCTTTTGAAGACCTTTAGCAGTTTAACCTGCCAAAATTTATATGTCTTTTGGTTTAGAAATATACTTTATAAGAAGACAAATATTTAGTACCAATAAACACAACATTAGCAGAAGCCAGCCTAGTGCGCGTCCATTCACCCGCTGGATAATCCCGGGAGACTGGATTCTGTCGGCTTAAATTATTATTGCAGTGAAGCTTACGGTATTGTATTATTCGATTGATCGTTAATAATTAATTTCTGACTAATATTATTTACTTTCGGGAAATATTAACAGTTCCTTTAGGACGTGGCGCTCTATCTAGATAGACAGAGATATGACTTACACTAATCACAACGGTAAGTCGGTAAGGCTTAAGATTCACGTATGAGGCGCATTCTTTAGGAAATGCTTAGTTATCAATCACAATCATGCACATTACCGGTAACACACAATACTGCACACTAATTTGCCGACCGTCAATGTATTTTATCATATATAAAGGGAATAGCAACGGACCAATGTAGTGCTTATCAAATAGCATTAAATTCACTACAAACCACAACAATATAAGTCGCAATCGCTATATATAACCCGTCTCTCTAACCTGTAGTGTATCAAGAAAATTGGGAAATTTGGGTTCTTTATATATGTTCTCCAAATAATATTCAACCAAACACAACAGTAAATAGCAGCATAATAATGTATGTTGAACAGTAATAACAACAAAGTATTGAATTGATTAGATATGGACTGAATTGCATTGAGTTGAGTTGATAACAGTCATACGCTCTATAATTTTAGCCTACTAATGTTTCTTCTAAAAGTATGAAATGAATTGACTCTAGAGCCGTTGTTCCTGGCCTAGACAGCAATAACAACAAAGTATCAAGCAAAAAACCGTAAGACTGAACACACTCCTTATGATCGACCGAAAAGCTACACGTCGACAGGAAAAATCGCTCTGATTGGTTCAAGCCAAACAAAGAACCATGCGTCCAATGGCTGTTTCGATGTCAGCAACCAGCTGTTAGATGTCGTAATATGAATCATCACGGCTAAGCTATGAAAGGTATTTGTCGCATTGCAGGTTTTTTGTCTTACCATGTCCGCTAAAACACGTATATAGCAGAATGACTTTTATGTCCGTTAAAACACCTGTAACGGTACCTTGAGGGCGAGGGGAATATATATACAGTTAGAGAACCTTTTTAGAGTATTCCAGCGCCTGGGGGGAAACTGGATTGCGAAGCAAAGGGGCCAGTTATATCCCACAGAAGCTTTTACACCGCTCCCAGAAAATGGGATTTGAGTCTATAAAATATACGAAATCACAGTTTCTAATATACGTAAATACTCTAAACAGTTAATCTTTCTTGCGCGGACGGCGTTTACGCAGTTTTTTAAAGCTAGCCAGAGTCTTTTCTCTTTGGGGCGAGCCACTTTACAAGGAGTGCTATAACTCCTGGGTGAAGGGTGCAATATGATTGCATCAGAGGGTGTAGGATTATGGTCGGTGTATCCGCCAGTCGAAGTGCCGGGTTGATTGACATCAACGTCGGGGGAGAGGAGTCTAACGGCCTTGAGAGCGCGTTTTAGGACGGCCGCTCTTACGGGTCCTTTACGAGTGGTCTGAACGAGAGCCATGGGTGGACCATAGGCAGTCAGAAACCTCCGGGGTTTAATGGTTCTTTCCAACTCGCGTTCGCGGGCTCGGTATTCGTAAGGCCGTCGATATACTTCCTGTAACTCAGGGTGTGAGTTAACAAACAAGTCTCCATAGTCCGGATCCTGACGGATATGATTGATTAAGTTATAGGAATGAAGGTCGCTAGGATTAACACTCCTGAGAAATTTGCGTACGAATTTGGTTGAAATACATTCTCCGACGCGCTTCAGTAGCTCGTAACTTGATATGCGTGATTTCTGTTCAACCGAAGCGAATAGATAAGGATGGAACGCATAAACTCCTTCGTAAGCGCGTCCGGGATAATAACGATGGCGCGAATCACAATGTAAATCAGCGTTCGCTTCCCAAGCTCTGATGTAACGTAGTGTGATCATTTCATCTACGCTTTCCAAATCGTGATTAAAAGGGCAATCGAAACTGGCGTGTCCCTTTAGTTGACAATGGTGACATTGAGTCATAAATTGAGGGCAAACCGCAAAAGCGTGCAAATTATTAAATCTGCAATACGCGCAATAAATTTCCATCGCCGGTTGTTCGTGGAAATAGGAACAGCGGACGTTTGTGTCCATGGGCGTAACATGGTCTCTCGATGCGCATAACCGACAACGTTGCCGAGAAACATAGTTGGCATGGCGATAATCGTACGCAGTGAGACACTGTGGACCTTGATACCATTCTAGGATGTAATCGTTGTCGCTGTTCCGAGCGCGATAGGCTGAATCTCCTCAGATTCTAGGCATATTGGTTCGTCTTCCCAGTCTGTTACGAATATAATTTTCGTGATCTATTCTCGGTTTATCGTTACGACGCCGCTGGGTATGATATTTAAATAGAACCATTTCCCTTTCGGTGTCTACATCGTCCGTATCATGTAAATCGATAGGATGGCCGGTAGTTAGGAGGTCCATATACGTATTATTACGATGCGTATAGCGAGCGGTGAATTTTCGATAGTCCAATTCACGCGTAAGTTGCTCTTGGGACGTCGGCGGTTCGATATAACGACCATCGTCCTCCGTAATGGTTGGATCGGTTTCACCGCGTATCAAGCTATCCACAAATGCTTGTAAAGGTAGAGTATATCGCTCCCTGATACCAAGATCATCTTCTATCAACTCCGTCATATCTGCTATCTGAGTTTGTTAATATCGAAATGAGTTTATGTTTAGGCGAGCGGACGTCGCTGCCTACCTCTCTTTGCCCCCGGACAGTGGGATCCTCAGCGCCGATGTACCGTTGTCGCGGTGTTTACGCCAACATGTAGCAACAGTACGACAACGATAACCGGCACAAGTCACTCCACTGTCCGTCCCAAAGGCTTGAATCCACTTTAGGTTCTTTCTATAGGAGAGTTGGGTTACTTTCACAATTGCGACTAGCTACTGTAAACACACCTTAGCAGTAACATTCACCTACAAACGCACAAATTCCACACAACTGTCACCAATTGTACACATACAGGCCATTTGTCCGTTAGTCAGTGCCTTCCAGAATGTCACGTTATTACTGTGTATCCTTGGATACTAACAGTGTGCTATATTCTCTATGCTATGCAATGGGACAAGCTTTCTATTGTTCTTTTAACTTGCTTCTAATTCTAGCGTGGGTGTTGCTATGGTGACATTATGGAATGCTAGCGGTAGAATTAGGGTAATTCTCATGCATACAGATCTGGGATGCTATTTAATAATAATTCTTTAATTGTCAATATCCTCTTTATGCATGATTTTATTAATTTTATCGGCTATTGACTATATGTTGGAGATTCTCGCACTCTAATACACTCAATAGGATGAATCTCCGCTCCCATGATCTATTAATTAATGGAATTTTGGGAATGTTATAAATTGTACAAAATGACAATTTATGAAATTCATTTAAAATATGAATTTAAATTTATTCCCGTGAATTTTATTATTTGATGTTAAAATTGACACAATTTGATTCCAGAGCAGGTCTGGGGACATAGGATCCTTAATTCTATGAAATTTGTCTTTTAAGAGTATCGGTAAGTGCTACGATATCTTAATCGACTAGAATTGTTAACGGATCTGAATTTTACAGATTTTAATAAATATTAAATTAATATTTAAGATGGGCACCGATTTATTCCAGAACTTGTCTGGGGACGTTAACCACTGATTCTAGAATTTGTCTTTCAAGTATATCGGTGGGTGCCGCGATATCTTAATCGACTAGAATTACAGATGGTCAAAAGGTTTAACAGATTTATTTGCGTTTTACGCTACTGTTATAGGGACATCACGCTACTATATGTATTATTTAATATAAGGTAGAAGAGCAATATCGCACGAAGCAATGTCAGTGTGAAGAGGCAAGTCGTTTCCAAGGTCTACCCAGAGCTTGGTTTAGCCGAGTTATCCAACGGATAAGTATTAGACTGGTTGGTGAACACCAAATACAAGAAATATACATTTAGGGCATTCGAAAAAGAGATAAAATAAATAAATAGATAACTAATTAAAATATAAATAAACAAAATCACAAGGTGTCAAGGAGGGGAGGCGAGTTGAATAAAACTGTTAGGGTGTATGTCTTCCAAGGAGGGGCAACTCATTGAGTGATCTCGAGTCGTGTGAGATCATGGCTGCTGAATCACAGAGACGACGATATACTCATATTAATATACCGGTGATATACTTTGTGTGGGCTGCTGAATCACAGAGATGACGATATACTCATACTGATATACCGGTGATATACTTTGTGTGGGCTGCTGAATCACAGAGACGACGATATACTCATACTGATATACTGACAAATTCTTCAGTGAGATTGAGGTGCTGTCTGGATGGTCTACAGCCTACCAGGATATTAGTGGTAGATGGTAATTTACTAATACCGCACCATACTTTGTAATAAAAACCACGTACTTTCACAACGTTCGGAAGTTGAAGCAGCTGTTTACTCGATATATTGCTAAAAGTGGAGCAGCCGTAAGTAGTAGCCGGCAATACTACTAATGACCATAGCTTGAGTGCCGTGTCCAAAGAAACCGCTCTCATTTGTACCATTGATGCTAAATGCATACAATATGCAATACCTTTTCAGGAGGAATTATTTGTAGTTATAATAACGCCCAAATAGTTAAAAACTATTTACAAACATGATGGATTCACCCTTGTAGAGAAGTTTATCCAAACGCGATAGTTTACCACCCCGCTGGAATTTAACAGCCTTTGTTTTAGAGAGGTTTACCTTAGACCATTCCCATCACAGTACACAGCCAATTTGCAAGTTGAACTGACTCGAGTGAGTTTCCATATAGCGCAGGATCATCAGCATATAGGATGACAAAAACAACAATTACAACTAAATCCGCCAGAAGATCCGCTATAAATATACTGAACAACAGCGGCGATAATTTATCCCCTTGGATTAGTCCTATCATCTGGGCGATTAGGTTAGTTAAAACCAAGCCGATACAAATTCTAATAAAATTGATCACGATGAGACTCCATATGACTGCAATGAACCCGAACAGATGATGCTTTACTAATAAAACTAAATAAAACATTTACTGCCATTATAGTCGATCTGCTCTTACGGAATCCATATTGAGCATATGGGAGTTTGTTGTTGAACTCAACCCAGGAGTATAATCGAGTAAAGAGAATTGTACTTATGTAACGTACAGAACGTCTTTCTAACCCGCTATTGCTATATATGTGACAGGCCCTGACCGTTACTACTGTACAGCACTACACAACACAGTACTACATAGTCTGATAGTCATGCATACAGATACATGTAATATATTTACCTTAATATATTTATTAGATTTTATTTTAATATTTCATTATTCTATCACGTTATTTACAATTACCTACATTACATATATTATTATCCGCTACTACTCTGTGTAATAGTGTGCGCTATCTTCTATAATATATATATTCTATCTATAGTTTACTTAATGGAATAAAGACGCATATGTGACTACTAATACCAGTCTTTCTATTCCGATCTCCGCCCTGGGACCGTGGATACGTCGCCCTACGGACAGAACACTGTACGTTTTTCACAAACAGGAAAGAAGAGCAACTCCTCTATACGAGTCTGGGGACGACTTTAGACCTTTCCCCTTGTACATTGGGATTACAAATGATGTCAACCAAACAATAGGACACTAGTTGAAACAAACCACGAATAGGTGCCACAGAAAAGGGAAAAGACAACCAAATCCGGATTTGAGAGCATCATTGCTAATCCTGTCTGGCCCAGCAGCTTTCTTTGACTTCTGGTCAGCTACAGCGGCAGTATCTTCTTCCCCCATTATTGCACGATCTAAGAAAGGGACTGCGTTGATAGGGAGATCTGGCAACTTAGGAGTTGAGGCTTGTGTGAAAAAGTTTGAGAAATGGACGGACCAATTCTTGGCAGGGACTTGCTGAGAAACTACTGTTTCCTTCTTCGTTTTCAGGATATTTCAAAATTCTTGTTGGTCCTCCTCACATGCCTGTATCAACTTTATTTCTCGTTGAGCTTATTAAAAATTTTTGACTATCTGAAATAGGGGTTTGGCACAAAGGGAATACCACATTCGCTGTCCGGTTTAAAATCAAGTCAAGTGCGAATTCTATTGCTACATAGCTAAACTTAGTGATAAATTATCGAACTACAATGTGTTTAGGTATATTGTTGATTATGATATGATCTTATTTATTTGTATAAAATTAAAACGAATGCAAAGAATTTAGTAAGAGATGTAGTTTAGTATCGGATTTCGGGTTTGTTAAATGGTATTTTAGTGAATTTATTTCCCTTCACTTTGGGATAAACTCCCACGGGCAACGATCCGAAAATAGTTTGTAAGTTTATTAATTTTAAACGGTGTATTAAGGAATCCTATCTCAATTCAAAAGTTGGCTTGAAACAGGAGCAAGCAGAGTAAAAACTGTACTGATCTAATAATACGTTAAAAGACTATTAATGATGTAATATTATTGTTATGTTCAGAAATGGAAAAAACGAGGAAGCACGCCACCAGGGGTTGAACCAGTGCTATGCATAAGTTTCAGCAGTACTTCTCAGTAGTGGTAACCAGTTCTACCACTTGCCCCTGCTCCCATCAAATCAACTTCTAGTAAACAGGTAGTCCTAAGTTGCATACATATATATATCTAACAGCGGAACCTAACTACCTCAAGTATGTTAAAGTGAAGTAGAAGGGAGAAACAAATAAATTAATGATATCATTAATTACAGTTGCATTAACAGCTTAATTGAGTTGAGCTGTTCAATTCAATTCCAATTCATTTATATAAAATTGAATTTTATTGATAATTACAAATTTGAAATTTGTATAGTCCGCGCCTAGGAGACGTGCTGTCAGCATTTTGTAGTTGGAATATTTGTATGTTAGTTGGTGCGCCTCATCATTACTAATAATATCACTTCATTTCCGTAATAAAATTTTCATCATCTCTGATCAATACAACACTCAATGTTAAATGGACGTCCTTTTTTTAATTATTTATCACATCTGAGTTTACAATCATTTCAAATTAAATACATTAAATGGTATATTATACATCTAAGGAGTCAGTAATAAGGGAATATATAATTTTAGTTATAAATTTAACAGTAAATTTCCAATATACTACACTAATTGAGTTTCAGCACTTCCGGTTCTTGAAATTCTTCCTCATCTCCAAGTTTCCCTGTTACCATAGGTACCATATCTACAACCAAACCACTTTTTCCTGGCCAAACCAACACAGATTTTCCCATAGAAATATGTTTATCCAATGTCAATTGATAAAAAGTCTGTGCAACTTCCCTGGGAGTAAGTAATCCCATTGAATATTTATAGTAGTCTATCAGAGTTTTAAACTCTGTAACCTGTTTAGCCATATCAACTACAGCTGCTTTTGGAAGATAAGATTCTGGTTCCCCTATCATTAGATCGATAAAAGGCGTGTCAACTCCACCAGGACAAACAGAATTGATGCGAACACCATGATCAGAGAAATCTTCAAAACTAACAACAGATTTCGTGAAAGCAAATATAGCTGATTTTGAAGCATTATATGATGCTAATGGAACACCAGGTATGAAAGCAATCGCTGAAGCTGTGTTAATGATAACTCCACCTTCACCACCTTTAGTGCGACTCATTAATGACAACCCAATATAGGTTCCATTAATGACACCGAGGACATTGATGTTTATAAGTTTCTTGGTATCACCGATAATTCCAGCATTGTTATAGACTACATTGAGGCCACCAAGTTCTCCTTTTGCAATAATGAATGATTCTAAATTGAAAACAAATATTCAGTGACGTAAATAATATGCAGAAATGTAACTAGCTAAGTGGGTCGGACATTGTGTGGGACAGGGCCGTATATAGTGGGGGGGGGGGGGAGGCACCCCACCACAAGGGGCACCACGATACCACAACTATAGAGATTGACCGAACTATAGAGGTTCCGAACCAGAACCGAACTGAAACCGAACATGGCAATTTTTAATTTTGCCACTTATTTTACCCAAAATTTATGAAAAACAAAAACAAAAAGTTTGTGTGAAAAAGAGTAAATTTTTTGTAGCTTATGAAATCGCTTATAAAGTCCTGGACACCATGTGCCAAAAACCGAAACTATTAAAAGTTAAAAATAACATAGTTACAGCGATTTCTAATGAGGACTAAACACAAAATCGCCACTCTCAGTGCTTTTATTGGGGCCCAAATTCCAAGAATTCAAGTACATCGGATCTAAGCCACTGACTTTCCTTAGGACCCAAAGGCATGGCGAGGGGCGAGCTGTTTGTTTGTAGCTGTTTGCCTGTTATATTTTGACAGACATACTAACATGTTAATAGTTAATACCATGTTTAAGCAAAAACACTGGCTAATATTTATTGCATTGCCAAGATATAGTATGCAATGCATCCTTAGTAATCAGAGATAAAATTGACTTGTAATTTACAATATGAAATTAGTTTAGGTTTACTCTCCTATATACATAGTCCCGACAGTGCATATACAATTCTACATTGAAGTTATTATTAGGCAGTACAACAGTTTGTAATAACTGTTGGAGTTCAGTCCGGTCATCTTCGTTGAGTGGACATAGAACATCAGGGACATCAACAACAGTTTCATTGTCTTCAACGACTGGTCCCTCCCAATCAATACCGTATGATTCAAGTTCAGGCGATTCCTCGAGGGAAGTGGACAATCGGCTATTAATAAATATCTTAGTTGGAGACCAGTAGCTTTCTGTACGTAAACCATGGCGATTCCATGCGTTACGGAAAGTTTCAAGAGAATTGTTTATCCTATCCTTAAAGCAAGTATGGAGTACGAATAAGTCCACTGTGTTCGTTGGATCCAACAAACAGTTATCTTCCATCCAGTAAAACAACTCGTAGTACAAACTTAGGACAGACCTAAAGACATCTCGCCATAATCTCTCAATTCTCTGATTGTGGGTACTTTTACCCGCTATAAAGCTACCCCTGTTATATCCTCTATTAGCTATCATTAACGAAGCGACGTCACGGTTCTCCCCACCCTTATCCCCCCTGACACGAGATGGTAATCCATAATACTGCATAAGGCACTTTCGCGCTTCAGCATCAGTGGTTTCACACATACATAGTATATATATATATATATCGGTACAATGAACAATGCTGTTAAGACCCCCCCCCCCCCCCCCCCCCACCATTATTTTTAACCCCCACCGCACCCCGTCGCTATTCCTGTTAGACCCCCATACACATCCAATATATTGTAGTATTACTATTCTCTTTATTGATCTGTAGACTTTATTAAAACCGTCTCTTTTATTAAAACAAAATTATCTTTATTAACAAACACTAATTTATTTATTTATTAATTTTATTTTATTAATTTAAAAAACACTGATGATGAAACCCGATACTCTCCTGTACTGCTTCCTGAAACAACTTCAATACAGTTTCAGCACAATTATTCGTTGATAGCCAAAGATATGTTATTAACCGTGAATAACCGTCAATGGCACCATGTACAACAAAACACCACCTCACTAGGCTGTGGTGGCCGTCTATATGCCACAGCGAATTTGCACCCCTAACATTATACTTACGGCGACTAACAAGGGCCCCCCAGCGGTAGGATGAAGATACGGGATCGATTTCTCGTAGAATTGAGGAAACACGATTTAACCCTACATATATATTCTTCATCCGTAGTAAAGAATTCACCATCCGGCAACCAGCATGTGGAAATTCCCGGTGTATTTCTCTAATAGCGGCAAACAGTGTTCCATTTGTAACCACTCGTCTAACTCGTTGCAAACCGTATTGTCTTACACGTGTCATTATTGCGGACCTACTAACACCGAATATCTTCGAAATTTGCTTCCAAGTAAATCCGGTTTCTTTAAGGAAACTCAGGGTTTCCGATGGAATGTCAAATGACGGACGACCGCGCTGGTTATCGACTCCGATTCTAGACCTGCTAGTAAAACCTCTATATGGCAGTCTAATTAAGTCTGTGCAACGAGACGAGGACCTAGACCTATTCTCAGGTGTTACAGCTGTCAGTAAGTTTTTACGCAGTTGAATAAGATAGCCATGATAAGCCACACCAGTATGATTATTAGGATAATTAATACTGTTTACTAAGTCCAAGTTTGTTGCTGCGTGACTAATTCGCTGATACAAGTCGTTCAAAACATCAACATCACAGATGAGACTTGGTGAACTCTGGATATCATCATGGAGATGTAATTGTTCGCACTTACTAATTACAGACAATATCTCCTGGTGCATTATTTCAACTTGATATGCCATATTTAAACTAGCCTCTGGCAAACTAATATAAAATTACGAAACGAAACGAAGGTAATACAACGGCAGGGCAGTACAGTAATTAATTACCTACTGCAGCACCGCACCGGTGTGGTACAGTACAGCAGTACCCAAATCTAGGCCTATTGCAGGACATAATTCAAATATCCCGCCTATTCATGGTATCATAGCAACAACAACAGCTATTAATTACGACGGTCGATCTGGTTCCAGTATTTAATTACGACGGTCGATAATGTCAACATTAATAACGACGGTCGATCTGGTTCCAGTATTTAATTACGACGGTCGATAATGTCAACATTAATAACGACGGTCGATCTGGTTCCAGTATTTAATTACGACGGTCGATAATGTCAACATTAATAACGACGGTCGATCTGGTTCCAGTATTTAATTACGACGGTCGATAATGTCAACATTAATAACGACGGTCGATCTGGTTCCAGTATTTAATTACGACGGTCGATAATGTCAACATTAATAACGACGGTCGATCTGGTTCCAGTATTTAATTACGACGGTCGATCTGGTTCCAGTATTTAATTACGACGGTCGATAATGTCAACATTAATAACGACGGTCGATCTGATGGTTCCAGTATTTAATTACGACGCACGATAATTATCAGCATTTAATTACGACGGTCGATAATTTACAGTATTTAATTAGTGACGGTCGATGTTGGTAGCTTTATCGGCCGTCATAAAATTATATCGAATTAAAATACCAAAAGTATGCCATACCCAATAGGGTAGGTTGATATTTTTCGCTATTATCATATTGTCCTATTATATTATATAAATAAAATAATGAATAATTAATAAAAAAGGAAATTTCCGGAAAATGTATAGGAAATTTCTGGAAAAATGAATAGGAAATTTCCGGAAATTTCCAAACATTTCCTGACTCACATTTCCTACTAATATATTTACATCTACATTCAAGATTCTTTGAAAGGTATTTGCAATAAATAGGTTGAAAATTTAGGGTAATGAAAACGAGAGAAAATGTGTCTATCAGTAAAGAACTATCTATTGAGAAGTGCTTGGCGCCATATGCTGGAACATGCAAACGCCATAATATTAGAGCCCAGGCCCCCCACCACTGACACGGCCCCAGGCCACCCACCACTCTAAATCCGGCCCTGGTTTGGGACTATGGTAGAGCACATGTTAAAACTATAAGTCAGTTAGTGCTAGTAAATAACTATGAGCCTATCTGGTAATGCACATCAACATGTGAACTAATAAAAGTCATACAGGATATAATATAACTTTCTCTCATTCAGGAATGCTGATAGGGTAAATTGTTGCTTAGCTCTGATTGGCCATTACCATAAGTTGGTATGGGGGAAAAAAGAGGCCCAAGTAATGGACTGGCACAGCCTGAGGAAAGATTTACTATGGTAGAGAATTACAGTAGTCTGACTGTCATTGTGCAGTGGACTAATATTGTGATTGAGAAAATGATGCCACAAGTAACCGGTGCATCTACTGCAGTATGTACTGCACTGCCACAACTAGGCCTACTTTGGTTTGTATTAAGTATGATATGGCATGGAAATTATCAGATTAGGTACGGAAATATGACGGGCAATCAGACCCATGCTCATGGTTAAAAACGTTCAATGACACATCTGACATTCTAAATGACGAATGTAAACTCAGTTATGATAGTATGACCACAAACCTGATGTGAATTTAACAGAAGAAGCCCATGATGTTATCAGCCAACATAACGAGATAGAGAGAAAGGACTATCAAGTAATTAAACGACGGTTAATACAATAATTTTATTGATATGCCTTAATGAAGCTTACAGAAAGTTCAAGGAAAGATATTTAAATGCTGCGGAAACTGCAGATAGATTTTTAGTGGATTTGCGCCGATTATCATCACTGTTTACTAATGATATAGTACAATTTGTGGATGGGTTGCCACAGTCTGTACAGGCCGAAATCAAAGTAATGGCTGGTAAGGTGAATATCTAGAACCTGTTGGAACAGATAATGCTATCAGAAAAATCTGCTGGAATAAACAAGTAAAAATATGGTGCAGCAGGGATAAGATTCAACAGAAATAGCCGGGTCAGGCAGCTGGTACCAGTACAGTTGTGGGGGTCGTGAGCTTCAGAATGAATGCTTTTGTTGTGGGGGATCGGGACACTGTGCGTGACTGACTGCATGAATGATGGGGGGTGGGGTGAGGGCCCTAACAGGTGTTATATGCTTTAAATATGGGGGTGTAGGCCATGTAGCTATAGGTTGCCAGGGTGGAAATTCCTCATGGAGTGGAACTGGTGAGAACCCCTGGAAATGAGGGCTGGGGGTGTCACAGCCAGCAGACACTCTCTTGGGTGATTAACAGTGCCAGTTGTTGGCATATTGCTGATGGGAAAGGGAGACCAGTGGACGCACTAGTCAACACAACAGGGTGTTCATGGAGTATTGCTTAGAGGTAGTGCTGTAAAATACAGAGATTTGTTATAAATCATACAAATAACAATGCAGATAAAATTACAATGTTAGATTGAGAAACTAGAATGGAAATTGTGGGACAAACCTATTTGGAGTTAATACAAGTGGCAGGAAGCAAAGGAAAGATAAGTTAGAAATTTATGGTGGTTTAAAAATTTATCAATCCAAGTATTCTGATAATAGGTTCTGACATCATTAGAAGTCTAGGAGTGTAAGCGGATCCATCCCGCTACATGCCACCTACTGGGAGAATGGGGAGGTGGGCTGACTTACGAATCAGTCAGGTATGTAAGCAATATATATTGCATACCAGAGAATGTAGGAAGCAATGTTAGCTTGGAGATGGTTTAACTACGCATCTCAGAGGAAAGGGGCTAACACATGTTAAAGGGGATATGGGATTAATATGAGTGGAATAAGCCAACCAATGGGGGGACCATAGCTGGTGGGAGTGTATCGATTGGTTGGCAGTTGTAAGTGTTGTGGCTGTGTAATATCCCCCCTAATTTTCCACATATATATTGTGATCATGTGACCACTGCGACTAACTCGGATCCCATCACGAGGTTACATGTTTTGCAGTTTTTGAGTTAATCTTTGTTTCAGTAGGAGTGTCAGCAAAACCTATTATTCAGGAACCTGCTGAAGCTGTATACAACTTATAGAATGCACCATTCTATCCAATGGGAAGGAAACTAACTATAGAAGAAGATACTGCTTTTGTAGCAGAATTCGATGGAAATAGCTGGTGGGCTAATTGGAAGTGGGAAAATGGGCAGAGTCAGTACTCAATAACAAAGTGTCCCAGTATGGAATCAAGGAAGATTATTTGGAGATGTTTCTGGTAGCCATGAAAGAGTGGATAGATAAGGAGTGTATTGTACAATACTATGAGCGAGTTCATGGGGAAAATTAGGGGGAAAAAATCCATTAATGGCTAAATTTGATCCTAAAAACATTAGATAAAGACTTAATTCTAGATTATCGTGAATTCAACACACATGTCAAAATTCCCCAGGGTTAGAAGATGCAGTCTGTGGAGAGAAAATGAGGAAATGGCAAGAGAGCTATCATTTATTAAAAATGGGAATGCATGCAGCTTGTAATCACAAGTGAGCGTCAACCATTCCAGACCATCATGTAAAAGGGAGTGCGATATCTAGTGAGATATCTAGTCACTAAGGGTTTTGGATTGGGGCCAACCCCCAAGATTATGGACAAGATAGTGGAGTGATGTCTCGCATAAGACCCTATCATAAAAAATGATTGCAATAATTTTCGTGATGACATTTATGTAAATACAGAGAAGGTTTCAACAAATACAGTCAGTGCATCTTCAGAAATATGGTTTATTGTCTAAAGATGCAGAAGATATTCAAGATGGTAGCCGAGTACTGGGGGTACGAATAGTCAAAAATGAGGAAACGTTAGACTGGACCAGAGACTACCATGTCCATACTGATGTTCCATCAAGTATAACAAGTATATCAGTAATCAAGTAAGTAAATCAAGTATAGTATGGAGAGGCTGGAAATCGAACATCAATGGAGTTCACAGATTATGGAAATCGTCATTACTTCTCACTAATAGACTGTGCTACAAACTATACAATCCTTAGAAGAGTGACAAATGAGGGAGCGACTGCAGTTATAACCGAGTTGCAGCAGGTGTTTCTAGAACTGGGGCCTCCTGAAGAGGTGGTCTCAGGTCAGGGTCCAGCGTTTCGCATTGAATGGTGCAAGTTTGTCACCCTGGAGGTTACATCATATAACTATGAAAGAATCTGTGTCACCATCAACAATGCACACTTGTTATGGAGCAATGACAAATGTTGGTGAACTGAATGACATACAAACTGATATGTAATGCACAAAGATATTTTATTTCTAAATTGTGAAATTTGCATTTACAAAATCTACAATAATATATTAAAATATATATATAAATTAAAGAAATTACCTTCAGATAACGGTTAAAAAAAGCCTTTATTTACCTTCAAGTCCACCATAATCGGCGACATCACCTTTGATGAAGAATGCAACTCGTTCAGGTTTTCCTTTGTTTAATTCATTGGCCACTTCTTTACCATTATCTTCAGCAACATCTATAATACAAACTTTACCTCCTCCTTCTACTACAACATTACAAATAGCTTTACCAATACCACTAGCTCCTCCTGTTACTATGGCTTTGATACATTTGGGATCCATTTATACTGAATAAATGTATTACAATTATATTTATAGGTATTATACAGTATGTAAATTTACTTCAATATTTAAATACTGTTTGTGATTCATCCATGCGAGCATATGGAATAAATAATTATCTAATCAGCATACAGTTGAATTATGAAATGAAATTTTAAATTCAATATAAGATAAAATGGAGGTACATTATATTAATGCTAATCATATACACCTGTCTCATGTTTTAAAGTTCAACTATAGGCATACCCTTTATCTACTATGCAGACAAACATTAATTCATTAATATATACCAACAATACCATCATACCGAGAGAAAGCCGCCCCAATATTAGATTATTACAACAACATATCCATTGGGTAAGAGAGTGGAGGAGAGCCAGCCCGTCTCTTAATTTTTTACTTTATATTACGCGATCAATTTTCACTCATCTCGTCATGAACCCAACATGTATGTAACCTTTTGTTAAATTTGTTGGCTATGCGTTTGCGGTTGTTTGGGCGGAGTGTGGTAGGCCTACACTTTTCACACTTAAATATTTTGGTTGTGAAATGTTACAGGGCATAGCTATCTGAGATATTTCATTTATATTTTATTATGAGAGGAAGAAGAACATACAACGTTATTTACTATATATGTAACAAAATAATTGTTTTCGGGTTTAACTTGGAAGCCTCCCCAAATAGTTGATATACAATTATATTTAAAATTATTTCCATGGTCATGGTCATTCGCCCGTCTTTAATTAGAAATTTGTTTGCATGAAAGACAGTTTAGTTTAGTTTTTACTGATTTATTATCTCTTATCTGACTGGGGTAATAATAAAGGATAGGATAAATGGAAGCAAAGTGTGACAGTAACAAATATTTCCCCGTCACCCTAGCATGTCTTAAGTATATGATATATCAAAGGGGAAGTTTGGATTCACTGCATAAATGCAGTTCACCAAACTTCCCCCGAATGCACACTGTAACTTCCCCCTTCCCACAAATATCCACTGTTGAATTAATTTGAAGCGATATAATAAGTACAAAATTGTGCGAGTTTTTAATTGTGTGGTCCAATTGTTATTTGATTTCTATTTATTATTTAAAGTGCATTTAATATCACACTGGTTTTTAGAATATTATACTATACAACCTTATGTTTTATTAATTTACCCAATCGAAGCCTCATAAGGGCCGGTTATTTGTACTCATATCCCCTAATGCGCTCAGTAAGGTTCAAACAACATATTAATATGAAAATAAAGTATCTGCAAAGAAAAGAACCCAATACTATATAATTTGACCATATTAAAAAATTTGCACTTTTGCACACTTATTTGTACAAGTGCACTTTAGCAGATCGTAATGGTGGCTCTTATTTAACAAACTTATGTTTATCCTCTACCGATCTACGATGGTGTATGATCAAGTGTCAGTCGCTAAAAGTGTCAAAAATCCAATTTAATAAATCTGGATTTGCGATTTTGGACCATATTCATGGACATTTTTAAGTCACTTTATAGACATAAAAAGTTAAACAAATGTTACGATTATAGTTAGAAATCATTCCAAACTACATTTTAATCCAAAAAATAATATTCTACGATGAATAGAACTGGAAATAACAGTGTTTGAAATATCGAAAAAATGTTCACTATTTAAGTGCATTTTGCACTAAGTGCACATAAGTCTTTTCCCAAGTTGTATCCTATTTCACACACTACAATCTATCCTCTATCCAATTAAAAAAGTTTCAGATTAAACGGCCCTGTAGAACCGAAGTTATTTATGTTTAAAAATAGTCACTCGAAAATTTCAAATTCTCTTGGTCACATAGTCTAGTGGTTATCAATCACGTTAATGAAACCTAAGTTCGCGGGTTCGAAATCCAATATTGACCTGACCATTCTTAATTTTTTTGCAAAAAAAATTATTTTTATTTTTTCACTAAAATCGCTCTAACTTCGGTTCTGGTGGTCCAAATTCAATAAAATTGGTATATTCTTAGCCGTAATTTTTTTCTTAATCTAATGAGAAGGGGTTATTTTTGGCCCCAAAAAAATTAAAAAAAAGGGCCAAAATAACGCGATATTTTTCGACCCTTAAAATTCGTAATTTTAATTATATATGTTAAGATAAAAGATAGCGGAGTTAATTTGATACTTTTTACAGGTACTTTTGGCGCAATACGTTAAATTATAATGGAATAGCGATTTGTTAAAAAAAAAAATTTTTCGTCCCTTTTTATAAATATTATATTTCACACGATCGCCTGCCGCTCCAGTTTTATAATACCTCCGGCGCTGTGATTAACGCTGTTAGATAGATAATTTAACGCACTATAAGTCTGTGTAAACAAATCTCCCGTAAGTTAAGTAGTTTTCGAGCTAGACGATTTCCCGCAAAGCAAGTTTGAAGCGCGAAATTATAATTTTGGCCCTCATTTTTTTAATATCATCGTTGGAGCAAAACCGATAGCATATTTGAATTCCCCGTATGGATATTGACTGTATAGCATGTACCTTAACCAACTAAAGTTAAAAATAAAAAATTATTCGATAAAAACTACTTTACAAATTCTGGCCCTTTTTGGCCCCTATTGCCGACATATTTTTTGTACCCCCATTCGATAGGAACGTAGCCCCAATGGTCTTCTACGAGTTTCATAAAAGAATTAGTGGATTCCTACCCGCGTTGTCGAATTAAACATTTCGGAAATAAGTTTTCCAAAAACGACGGACAAAAACGTACAAATTTACAGCCCCTTTTTCCACCCGAAATTTTAATAAATATCTTACCCCCATTCGATACGAAGGTAGTACAACTCTTCCCCTTTCCAACCGCGTTACTTTCGTCGCCGTACGATTAATATTAGCCGAGTTATAGCGGATCCCGCAAAGTCATTTTGTCCGTTTTTTCAACTTTGACGGACATTTTCGGAAAAAAGGCGTGGTAATCTTTTTTGAAAAAAAAACTAATTCACTAATTAATCCCTTCTATCGTATCCCGGCGTCGGCTAAGCAATAACCTAAGGTTTTTTTTTTCGAGCCACTGTAGAGCGCCTTTCAAAAAAATTTTAAAATTGTCGAAAAAATGACGGATTTTTGTCCGCCGTGTCCGTCGAAGGGTTAGATTTAATAATGTTAGAGTTGCTAATATCTTAGAATTCCGAGCCGCTCCCCTGGTGAAAAAATAAAAAAATTTGGTCTGTTCCTTCATCGAAAAGTCCCCCAGAATCCCAAGTTAACCTATATAGTTAGCGATGGCCTGCGGCTTTAGGAGCGGCCGCGGTATTCACCTCCCTCATAGCGGCCGCGGCGGTGTTGCGTCAAATGGAGAAATAGTTATCCCACCAAGAATTTGTAACAAATTCAGCATAAAGAAATTTGGCCTAATGCATCAATTAGTTGAATAGGAATTCTGCGAGGTCCTTTTGCACTTCAGATCATTAACAACATGGAATCTATAAATTCCAAGGTCATGATTGCAACATTTCATGAACACCACTTTCGAAAGAGTAAGGGGAAGCTGTGGACCTTTCAATACTGCAATGGAACCAAAGCTCCGCTGGATTACAAACTTATCAACATTATTATCTGCCATGCATACAGCTTCAACATAATTAGTTTGGACTACCGATAATTAGTTCAGTTACTGTAGAGAAGCTTTGAAAGCCACTAAACCCAGGACATGCAAGCGAATCAGATCTGAATCAGATGGGAGAAACTCAGAACTGACAATGCAGTAAAGGATGCTTATACAGTAGAAGTTCAAACCGCTTAGAAGACTACAATCAATGGATGAAGACCAGTCTACTGATTCAATTACCATAATATTATAAATGCCCACATGGAATCAGGTAAGAGGCATATTCTCCAGAAAACAAAACGAAAACAGTAACAGTATGTGCCATGCAAGAATCTGAGATTACTTGTAAGAGAGATCTTAAGTTAGCCTACAAAGTAAAAACCGAAAACATTAACAAGGTTAAGAAAGCCAAGGAAGATCTTAAATTGGGCTTCAACATTAGTCATCAGGAGAAGTACATCCAGGATAAAATTGAAGAAATTACAACTGCTCACTTACAGCAACAATCAAGAATTACCTGGCAAACTGTAAATGAGGTATCTGGTCAGAAAAGTTGTACTAAGGCACTAAGGGGCTATCATACATTGACTTCAGCAGACCACCATACATGCATGAGCCTACAACCATACAACAGTAGAGAATTCATCAGTCCTTATAAAGTATCATATATTATATATATATATAAATAGTTCCTCATGAATCAGTGACATGCCCTCTGATTATCCATAATTTTTATACAACCTTTATAATTTCGTATTAATAAGAGACATAAATTGAAACATATGTACTTTAACTCTCAATTCACATGTTGAAGAATTATTATTTTTATATTTATTTTCATCTTCAATTCTTTGATTTATTTGATATTTGACTATTTGATTAATTTTATGTATTCAATTGGACAACCTCACAAATCCATAAAAAGCAACAAAACAACAGAACAAAACACAACAACAAACATTAGGTTCCATCTTGGTGTAGTGATTCAATTCAATGTGAATTCCTGTAGGTTGTCGGTTCGATCCTCACTTGGGCAAGGGCAGTTTTCGTTTCGACACGAATGCTTTAAAGGGACCAGCCAGGGCGCATCTCTGCCTTGCATCCTTAAGTGGTAGCTAAATGAGTACTGGAGTTTCCTCTGGGGAGTAAAGTTCTGGGGGGACCGCACTGGAAATAAGTCGTCAGACTTTGTGCGTAATCCCTGGCCTAGCGGCTGAAGAAAATTTACTTTACTTTTTAACAGATCAATTTACATGATCAATTTTCAAAATTTGGTGCTAGCTCCAAATGTTGCACTCACAACTGACAAATCAACCCCTCCTTTAGGACGGGGAAACAAGTTTAGCCAAAGTTTAGCGTTTTCAAATATATTATTAACTGAAGGGTAAATGTACTGTAAACATCCTACCAACCTTCTAAACAAGAAGCTCTACTACCGCCCAGAATAAAGTTAACTTCAGAAAAGGATTGATTCCAGGATTACCATACCCATGATATGCAAACTGTGCCCAAGCCGTTGTGTGTATTCGGAGGACATCTTCAGCAAGACACTAGGTCGTTGAAGTCTTCTTTCTACATGAAAACCAGAGAATCCCACAACTGAATTCATGACCTGCTACAGGGACACATTTTGATGTGATTTCTGGATTTCCTCTACCTCTATTACCATAAATTGCAAATTTTAATATGCATTTGTAGCATATAGTCGATCACAATCCATAATAATAATGGAACAAGCATACCACTTTGAAGGATATCCCATGACACTTATAATACATATGTCTAATCATCTGTTTTAGAAACAATAAAGAAATGCTATATTTATGATTTATAATATGATTTATACTATTATTTGGCTGTAACTATTTTCTCATAAGGGATCGCATAGGCCTCAGGGATGTTAAACATGCATTATGTGAGATAGAGCCTTCTTCTAGATATCCTCAAAGTTTATTGCTAGAACGATGCATGTCTTTGCAGACAAAGGCTATTCCTCAATGATCCACTAAAAATAGAAGAATTTGATCACCACATGGAACTACCTTTTCTGAACCGAATTGGTTTATATAAAATAGCCTTTAAACACACTCTCATCAACATTATCAACTTAGCTGAAAATTAAATCAGTGTGCACAACTGATTTCTCTATATTATGATTATAGAACTTAGGTTTCCCTTCTTTGGGACAACTACCAGTTTTTAGCCTTCATTTCTTGTATTTCAATAGTAGAGAATGGGATGATTTAGTACAATGCATTTATGGATCTTGAATATCTTAATTAATTAATATCTTAATTTGTCTTAATAGAAGCGGCAATAGCATATTGCCACGATATGCTATAGCTATAGAAAAGGGCAACATCGTATCTATGGATACTGTGGGGGAAGAGGAAACCTGAAGTGAAATAATCAGCCAGTTCTTGATTATTTATTGAGAAGATTTATTTATTATTTATTTATTTTTATATATGCGAGGTTATTTATCTCAAAGTAAGCCTTCCAACCACCCAGGTGATTGACTGGATATTCTGATGTTAAATTATGTTACAACTTGGTAATTAGTGGGATCTTTCTTCCAGTAAGAAGATTAATTACCTGCCATGCTGCAGCAGATAATCTACTTTTTATGGTGTCAGCAATCTGCTGACTATCTCAGCTGCCGTTTTTCTGGTGCTGATGCAGCTTTGAATGTAGCTGATTTCTCAACTGGGCTTCCACTAGCACGTTCCAGTTTTGAAGGCATTGGTCCATTGGTCAGACAATGGGATCTTTTCATTTATTTCTTTGGAAGTAATGGAAGAGACATTATGGCTGCATCACGTGCAGCAAACTGTGTGTCATTTCACTGTAACTCAATTATTTACTGATAACTTTTTATGCCCATTGGAGAACGAAAATGCAGAAGAACCTAGAACCCTAATATCGTCCACATTAGGTGCTTCACAGCAGACCCCACCTGCTTCATAGGTACTAGGATTTAGAACATGTAAACCACCAGCTCCTGTTTCATCTGCTTAACAGTAGGAAAACGTACATTCCCCTCCCACAGACTTGTCGCTTACCTAATGCTCATACTGCATCATATATGTTCTTGTATGATGCTGACTGCAGCAATATGCATCCTATCAGCAAGTGCTGTTAATTCATCTTGCCGCAGTGCCATAGTGAGAAACCTGGTTTGCTCCAGTCTGACTGTCACCATCTGGGGCCTACGCTCCATAGAAACTTTGGGACAGTCAGATTATCAACATAAAGTGGAAGAATCCTTTCCCCTATCCTGTAGAAGTGTTGCCAGGCAGTGAACCTGGAATAGTCTATCCCACTGGGGAATGTCCAGGATATGGTAAGAGGCTGTATCATTTAAAGCACATGAGCACATGCTGCTGCTGTGTAAAGGGGTTAAAGCCGTGGCTTACAGTTTATAAGTTCAGATAGTCATCACTAGATCAACCACTATTGTGGTCACCACTATTAAAATTAATAAGAAATTTTGTAATGAGATTAACGAAAAATTGAATTCCATTATCTTGCATACAATAAAACAAAAAACAATGTATTAAATTTTTTAATTCGAATCAATAATAAATAAATCTAATATTAATTATAGTAATATTACCTATTCACTAATTATTGTACAAACATTACTTTTTAAGTTTTAAGAACTTTGCCAGAAAGAAGCTACTATTATTATTTATTGTTTTATTATAATAGGTTAAATAAAATACTAAGATATACATGTAAATTTTGCATGTCTATATTATTATTGTGCAAATTTAACTATAATTATTAGTTTGTGCAAATTAAACTAGATTATATTATTAACAACAACAACAACTCTCACTATATTAATGTTCAACATAATTCATCACTGCTCTACTTCTTCTCTGGTGGATTGCATCGGAACGTGAGTAAATTAATAAGTCCTTTACGGAAATTAGCATTGGAGGCAGTATAAACCAGGATCGAAGTCGTCTGATTAACTATGGTCATGTAACTAGTAACAATGAACACCGTATTTAGTGGCATACCTATATAAATATAAGAGATTATTACACAGTGTAGCTATAATATTGTTGATAGAAACAGTATTGATTGAAGCAAATCGAATAACCCATAGGGGTACATTCAAGGAGTAATTCCCTAATCACTTCCTATGTTATCCATAAATGAAGGGGATGCAGCAAACTTCGCCCGCGAGTAAGCTTCGCCCGCAAGCAATCTTCTCCTGGAGCAATCTTCACCCTCAAAATGAGTGTTAACAACCTCGTTTATTATTTTGGTGAGAAAAATTTGTCTCTGTAACCTGCTCCTTTCCCCCAATCGGGCAAAGGTTTAACGCAGACAAAGATTTCCCACGGGAGAAGGTTGGACGCGGGCGAAGATTGCACCCAACCAAATGAAAGCCCATAGTAATCACCGATTACTGCTGTAATATACATGTAGTATGGAATATAATTCAGTTATAACAATTTAATTTATATTGTGAGAGATCCTATTGGTAGGCCTTGTAGAGTTATCCTACTATTTGTTGTAAATTTAGGTAAATTCCAACGTTATTTTTACATGGAAAACATCAAACTAAAAAAACTAAATATTGTTTGTTTCCCCTGAATTTATTTTGAGGACGTGAAACAAATTAACTTTTCTAACAGAGAAACTAACTATTCTATATAGAGAAAGTTTGTATCGCTTGGATATTACAATATTATAATATTCTTGTTTCATGCTGGTAGGTTGAAATATAACCATGTAAAACTGGTTCTTCAAGTCAGGTTAGATCTCAGAGAACCATTCCAAAACACTTTAATTATTTTCTTGTATTATTAAATTAATATAATAATTAAAATAAGTTAAAATTTAAGGTCCAGGTTGACAGTAGACCTTAGCTAGAGATTCTAGGGAGAGGCAGCTTGAAATTGATACGCTCAGGGAGATTCCGAACTGTATCAAGGTCCGGAGGCGTTGGCGGATGAAAGAGTTCGAGCCAGGGTTGCCGGATGACTCCTGGATTCCTGGATCCATGGAGGTCATGAATGTAGTATAGAGCCGGAATAATGTCAGGCATATAATACCAAATATATAATCAGACCAAGTACAAACAATATACAGTGTAGAAACTGATATAGTGGGCTGTCTGTCTGGCAGTGCGCCCTGTGACTGGTAGTGATATCCTGACCACAGGACTATCTAACTACTGCTGTCTACTCAGTAGGTAGTATGCCGAGTCTGTATGTGTCCGTAGTCTATGGCTCATGGTGAGTCACAAAGCCTTCTATACACAGGCTGTGACAAGGCCGAAATGGTGAAATTATTGCAGGCTGACTTTTCTGAAAACAGACAATACTGTAATAGTCTACAGGCAGACATGCCTGCCTACAATATTGTTAGGCCTATAAGCTAACATTGCAGCACTGTACTAATTTCTTACCATATTTATTAGCATATTGTAAGTTCTATAATAATAATCCATAATAAAGCCCTATAAATGTTGCGTTTATGGCTGCAATTCAAATTATAATCCTACCACGAGTTCAAGCTACAACACACTAATGGCAGTTCGGATGTATAGGTTTCCTGCTAATGAAACTGCCAGATCTTCTTGGATTCACGCTTTACCAAATGCGGACTTTCAGTACTCGCAATCGACGCGTGTATGTGAGAAACACTAGCCACTCGGGTTTACCTGTAAACTAGTACAGGGAGGTTCTACCATTCCCATCGACCCGCCATTGATTTTCCCTGGAGTTCCGACTTCATATATCCCCTCACCGGCTCCAACTAAACGGTCCACGTCGAAAGTTCACACAGCACCAATCAGGAGCACCAATCCAGACGAACTCGATAGTTCATTCTTTGCAAGAAGATAAACTTTGTAGATAATAAAGATCGTCTGTCGTATATTGGTGGTTTTACAATCCATCATACTGCGGAGGAGGTTCAACTTCTTTCCATTGCACGGGAAGGTCCACTATACGATATTAGTATGTTTATTACTCATGGAGAACGCGATGTTGACAGTGGGTTTCAACAGCCGACGATTAAGTTGTTCCTTAAATGCCTGGAAATCAGCATCCCATTCGTTAACAATGTAATTCTTATTGGGTGGTCCCAGTTAGAGGCAGCTGTACATTACACCAATACTTTCGATTCAGCCAATGCAGCCATCAAACCATCCCTGTTAGATAAATGCAAATTCTTGGCTCAGCAAATGGCAGTTCTCAATAAAACTGTTTGGGAGACTTATAAGATCGAGGACATAACTTTTGCATTATCCATCTACTCAAAAAGTCACGGTCAACTTATATAGACCTACTATCATATTTACCGCTACCAAGCATTCATTGCTTGCAGCGTTATACATGTATGGTAGGAAAGGTGGATTACATCAGTTCAAGTGAAACCAGTTTCTCAGACTTTCTCAGAACCAGAAAATGTGTGCGGTAATGGCTGATGAAGTTTATGTTAAACCTGGGTTTCAATGTTTGGGGCTCTGTTTTGGGTTTTGCAGAGAACAAAGATACCGAGAAGGCCAGGACAATAATCGCCATTATGCTCCAATGTTTATTGGTATACTGGTCCAAAGTTCGTCTTTAAGATACACCCAGTCGCTAAACTCGGACATTCTTTTCTATTGGAGAAGATTAATGATGTGTGTGATCTCATACGTGATTAAGTGTTATTTTAGATAACAATAAAGTTAACCATGCTGTATTTACACATCTAGCGAATGACACTACTGATTTTTTCAAGTGTTTCAAGAATGATCAACCTGTATATTTACTCAATGATACGATCACATTCTCAAATGTATTCACAATACGGAGAAGACTGGCAAGCTTCATTTTATACTCCCGAATGAAACTTTATTCGTATTGCTGATTGGTCTTTATTAGAAGAGCTACAGAAAGTCGACACAGGGATAATTAAACTGTCGCCCCTGTCACGCAAAGCAGTGTTCACTAAGCCAATAGAGCAACAGGATGTTGGGTTGATGCTTAAAGTGTTCTGCGATGAGACCACAGCCGCTATATGGGTCCAATTTAGAGAGGTTGGCGAGATTACCACCTTGTTTATTGACTTTATTGTGAAATGGTGGTTGGTGGTGAACAATAAACACAAAGATCTCGACCACCGTTTAAACAACCACCGCTGTGCCGCTATTACTAACATTAACAACTGTTTAATTTAATTTCAATTTAAGTTTAATTTCAATTAACAGCAAATAATAACTGAATAACTGGTCGAAAAAACGAAGCACTGAGATTGAGGGGAAAGAGTCGCTAGTACTTAAAATCGCTTCCAAGTTGGCAAAATGAAGTCTGCGGTGATCACCTGACTAATCCATCTGAATTGTGGGGCGAGCCACGAAGTGAGCGAAACCTTAGCATATGGGTGCCATTGGCGAGTTGTCTGTCGTTGTCATCTGTCGTCATCGTCTGTCGTCCATGGTGTTCCACCTGAGGTCTTTAAAATACCTGGTGTTTAAAGCTCATCTATCCCATCATAGTAGACATGTACCGAACAACAAGAATCCCACAAGAAATGAAAACAAATAAATTGGTGCCAGTTCCCAAGAAGGGCAACCTAACACTCTATGGTTCTTTTCGGGGAATCTCATTGATCTCGATTGCTGCAAAGCTATACAATAGGATTCTATTAAATCGCATCAGGGATCCCATTGAGAGACTGCTCCGTGGAAATCAGAATGGGTTCCGTAAAGGTCGTGGGACCATGGAGCCCATTTTGGCACTTAGAAGGATAATTGAAGAGCTATCAAAAAAGAAAGACAGGCATCTGGCTGTTATCTTTGTTGACTTCTTCAAGGCCTTTGATTCAGTCTCTCGCTCACGTATGTTCAGCATACTTTCATTATATGGGATTCCTGATGAAATTATTGCAGCAATCAGATCAGTATATGATGGTTCGACAACATTTGTGTCTACTGTTGACGGTGACACAGAACCATTTGAAGTGTTATGGGGCGTCCTCCAAGGAGACACACTTGCACCATTCTTGTTCATTATTGTGGTTGACTATGTTCTACGCATGTCCTTAGATCATTATAATGATGATGGGGTGATGATAACTCCACCTACTGGCTCCAGAAGTCGAGGAAATCCTGCCAAGTACCTAACTGATCTAGACTTTGCTGATGACTTAGGAGTACTCTCAGAATCATTAGAGGGTGCCCAACGGCTCCTCAGCTCATTAGAACATGCTGCTTCTAGTGTTGGTCTTTTTATTAACTCCAGAAAGACCAAAATTCTGACAGTTAACTTTGAAAGTCCTCAGCAAGTCTCTGATCGGATGAGCATAAGCTCAAAGGATGGTATGCTTGAGCATGTGGACGACTTCTGTTACCTGGGATCATGGATCCGGAAGTCAGGTGAGGATCTTCGAATACGTAAGGGAAAGGCATGGGCAGCCTTGAATAGGCTTTCCAGGATTTGGAAGTCACCAAGAATTAATCGGAAACTTAAGGTCCGATTATTTAGAGCAGCAGTAGTTCCAGTACTCCTCTGCGGGAGTCCATGCTGGGCTCTAACTGCTGAGGACACCAAATCTCTGGATGGCACATTCACAAGAATGCTACGCCGGGTTCATTGTGTCAAGTACAATGCACACATCTCCAACCAGACACTATATAACATTGGAGGTGTCTCATTGGTTCCCCCAAGCTTGACACTAGAACAAAATCGCCTCCGCTTTGCAGGACATTGCTTTCGCCGTGAGGACCAGCCAGTGCATAATCTTGTACTTTGGCAGCCTCATGGAGTGAATAAGCATGGTGGACAGCCCATGACTTTCTTGAGACGCATCTTAAAGGACACTGGCCTTAAAGATGCGGATAATCTAGCAAATGTCATGGGTGATAGGGAGTTGTGGCGGTGCAATTTTGTTGACAAGCCGGCACAGCATTCTTAAAAATGCAGCTGCAATGCAGCATGCCGATCCTAGTAGTAGTAGTAGTCATCTGTCGTCATCGTCTGTCGTCGTAAATATTTGATCGCTAATAACTCGGTTAATCCTCGATAAAATTAAACAAAACCTGGTATGTATGGAGTCCATCAAAAGTTTAGAAAGAATCTGAAGTTTGGTCAAAAATGAACGAACGCAACGAGGCACAAGTGGAGGACGAGTATTGTGTTGGAGACTTCTGACTAACGGCAGACAACTCGTTAATGGTGCCCATATGCTAAAGGCTTTGCTCACTTCGTGCTGCGCGAAGGCCCCACGAACGTGTATTACTCCAAACAAACTCCATTATTACTATTTTGTAATGTTTGTCTTTTTGGGTGTCTACTAATGTGGCTTCCGAAAATAGATGGTGGGATTATTGTTAATACGATATAAATATGCAGTTAAATTTCAGATTTCTGTTTTTTATTTCATCTATAACAGATTTTAATGTGGGTTTCATTTGCGTTATGGATGTTTGTCGGACAGACCGACAAACTGAAACACAGCCAGACAGACTAGATTCCGTCAAACATGAAAATTAATATAAGAAATTAAATCAGCGACCAGGAAAACCCCCATAGCGAAAATTTTAGCTAGGTGGTGCGCTTTATTATTTTTGACGAACAGACCGACAGACAGACTGACTAGATTCCGTCAAACATGAAAACTAACATAAGAAATTAAATCAGCGACCAGGAGAACCCCATATCGTAAACTTTTGCGAGGTGGCTAATAGTCTAGGACACTGAAATGCCTGGAGTTTACGTACAAGCACAAAGTCAGCCTGCAATAATTTCAGCGTTTAGGCCTTGTCACGGCCTGTGTATATATGCTATGGTGAGTCCCCCTACAGTACCGCAGTCCCTGAGTATCTGCTGGTATGGGGCGAGCCATGCAGTGTGGCGAGTTCGTATCACTACATGCCCCATTCCTAATTTTTAATTTTATAAATCCATTTTCTCATATTAAGCACTCACCTTGTAGCGTTTGTCGTCAACATTAATAATAATATACTAACCGGATGTATTAACCTCGGCAAGTTTCTTTTTATCCAGAGTACGAATATAAACTAGAAATACTGCAACTGGAGAGGACAAGATGAAAAACACAAGACATGTAAACAAGAACATTACAGTCAATGCCCGTTTCTGACTTTGCGCAGCTTTACTGGAAACCCTGGAAAACATGTAAATATTGATTATTGATTTTAATATGTATCGATATATACAGCATTATACACTTTGATACATTCCGATTTTGTATAAAATTGAATTCAAATATATATACCATAACATGGCGGCGCAATTATTGAACTTTAACCAAGGTTTAAGTATTGTATTTATGTAAAAGAATACAACCGTATTAAACCTGAATTAAAAATGGGCAAAGTAACTCTAAACATCATATACCATCGGCATGATTTAGGTGGTCATCATTCATTGTAACATTTTTTCAGTATTGGAAATATGAAATGTAAATAGCTTTAAGACTATTTTAAGTTAAGAGCTCGGCTTTGGGGGACCATCTCGCCCGTCCCTGTAAATTTTAATGGTAATTTTAATTTTAAATAAGGGATTGACGCGATATTTCAGAGAATTTTATATAAGATCTGCGACCCCTCGCATAACAATTAAAATATTTTTACTATATATAATAATAATTCAATAATAATTTTATTATGAATTTATATTAAATTTTTATTGATTTTTGTAGGAGACCCCTCAATTAATTGTGGGAGTTGGTCTGCTAGGGTCCAAGACTCTAGTTGATCCTAAACCCGCCTTGACCAATTCAATGAAACATTATGGGCATTCAATTATTCTGTCCAAGAGGTTTGAGTTTTGCCTGAGGTGGCAGGTATTTGTACGTTTTTTTTATCAAAGCAACATTATATCCGAAAATTTAAACGAGTTACCGGTTCTAATGTTACATTACATTTAAAGGTATAACAGGCAGAGGCGAAATTATAAATATCATTATACTGTAGTATTATTGAAGTAATTTACAAGTTATAATTGTCAATATAACATATTATTTTATATTATTTTTACGAATTATTATTAAAGTTATGTAACAAATAATTGCAAAATCTCTAAATTATGTGTTTACATGAGTTGGTAAGTTTTCAACACCAGCGAAACTAGTGCTAGAATGCTGAAATTCGCGAAAGAAGTTAAGTGTAAAATAATGTTTTCTGTTACCTTTTTATATCGGAATTTATTGTTTTATTTGAAAAAATAAACGTTGCTGTGTTTGGGCACAGTGCTTTAAATGCTGCAGCTTAGTCCAACCCTGGCTTTCATCCTTCAGTGGTCGATAAATGGGAACGAACCAAGGCAACTTGGGAATCAGAGTGGAAGGGTTTACTGTGAAGATCACCCATGGTGGTAAACAACTGGCATTCCTTGGCTTAACGAGCCTAAGAGATTCTCCCATTCAATGGCGCATTTTTATGACAATTTCATTTCAATCACATGAACATATTTGTTTTTGTGTTACTGCGAATACCGTTATTATTTCGATTGTGGTGGAAAGCTATGCAATGCAGGTTTGCCATCTGCTGTCTGCTGTCTGTTTTTTGCAGGATAGAGGTAAATCCTACTGGGACAAAAATTCCAAAACTAAATCACTAAACTTCACCTTGAGTTGGAAAAGCGATTTTACAAATAGCAATTTTTTTCATTTATTTTCTTTAAATTAATAGATGATTTTGGAAATATAAAATATCAAAACTGTTATTTTAATTATGATTAATACTACTCATTATTGTAATTTATGTAAATTAATTAAGAAGATAAACAAACAATTTCAAACTTACGGAGAAGTTGACATTTTATAGATTATCATCACGTTTAGTGGCGTCATTGGTATCAAGGGCCCCATTACAGAGTAAATAGCGGGTCCGAGCGAGTTGTAAATCGATGTAACGGTGTTGATTTCCAAATCGTAACCACAGGAATATCCAGTGAACATTTCAGAATATCCAGTAAGGACATAGTTGATGGGTTGGGGAATGAACGTAAAGTAATGCGTGACAGATAAACCTAGCATTATAATTATGATAATAAAGCAGATGATAGCAGAACGTTTGGCTGAAAATAAAGACCTGGCCGCTATCGGGTTGTAGATACTTTGTTGCCTTTCAACTGCCATGGCAACCAACACCCAATGAGACACCCAGTAACACGCGAAGTTTGGGAAGTGGATGTAGGGGCAGACTGTGCCGAGATTAATTCGATACTCTGGGAATCCGTGCCATTGACGCCACAGTGTTACTGACGACAATACGCTGAGGAAGTCACTGCAGGCGATGGTGGCGAAGTACACACAGCTTCGGTTCGTACGCAAATTTGGCGTTAATATGAAGACAAGGAAAGTTACGCTGTTTGCTATTAGTCCCCACCAAAATATCACGAATGTAACCACCTGTATGTAGCTGTCCCCGAATGACCAATCACCCTTCGGCAATATAACTGCACTATCATTCATCTGCAATTACAAATAAATATAACAATTAATTAAATTTTTTCATCTACATCTACCCCTGCTGTTTACAACATAACAGTGTTAATTTTCTCATTTCTTAACCACCGCACATTGAATCCGAAAGACTGTAATATATTCAAATGTCTAGCCAACGCTGATGCCTTTGAAAGTCTAGAGCATTGTCATAAAATGAATAACGTCTGGGCATCTACATCATGAAAAAAGTATGATTGGTAACCCGCACCATTGTGCTAAAACAATATTAGCAATAAACCATTACTAATTTACTATTTATACGTAAATGACTTTCATTCTAGTGATTCGATTGTTCAGATTGTTACAATATATTTCGTGGTGTTGTATAATTAATTAATTTTTAACAAGTCTGTCCTAGACTATAATAATAGCTTTCAGTGTTATGAAAACGTTGCAATTAAATTATGGTATAGACTATATAATTTATTAGTAAAACATACTTATATAGTGTACTACTTACTATTGTTATTATTATTCTTATATTCAGAAGTATTGAAGACATCACTGACAAAAGTACACATACAGTGACACTAAAACCTTTACACAGATTACTAATACATTATGGAATCAATTTCTAAATTTACAGACAAATTACATCTACAACTTTTACAAATACCAAAACCCATACAAAAAACGAATTTTAAAAAATGTTGAATGCTAACTTTATTCCAATACAGGCTGCATTCCAACACCGCCGTTGTTAATACCAACCCGGTTATTGTTAACAACCGGCCATAAGCATCTTACCACAATCAGTATTATGGAGGCGCAATACATGGTTATTATTGTACACACACATTCCATCGTAACAACCATGGTTGGAGTTACATTTTCAACGGCTAATCTCGACCATAGAATAATTGAGAAATTCGATAATATGGTTAAAACATAAGTCTTTTTTAAATTATAAAGATATCCCCAGATCTGGGTGATCCTGAAATTAGGATTAGCCTAGTCACCATGCAATACAGGGAGAAAATAATGCAAGGCATCGCGTTTAATCTAATTGGCAAGGTAATTCGAGCTTCGGGCGTTTTAAATATCTTCAAATATTTATTCCAGTATTGGGTTATACATTTTTGAAATCAGTGAATTAAGTTTAACCATTATTAGGAGACTTGACTTCAAAATTCTCATATGTCGGGAATTATTATTTCCATAAAGTCTTTCGACACTTAATACTCATCACCTGATTGAAAATACAAAATTACAGAAACTTTTATAATATATTGTAATAATTGTCTTTGTTATGGGTTTTATCCCTGTGCGTGTGCACTTCTGAGTTCCCAAAACCAATATATCGCCTTAATGTTCGATAGCCATAAAACGGCATTAATTATAATTAATGCCGTTGTTGCAGGTGTTAATTATCACCTAAGTTTGTTACCTACAAAGGTCAGGTTAACAAACATTAAAGCCCAGTAGCCAAACAAAAGGATGCACGTGGTTGCGCAATCTACCATACCAAACAGTAAATGTATTGTGTTTATATTGCTTAACCAGCTTATATAGGATAT